>JAKUCV010003748.1:0-30065 GCA_028386065.3 Turnera subulata
CTCAACTCTCAACCCCGAAACCCGATTAAACTCCAACGAAAGCCGGACCCGTCATACCATCAATTAAATTCCATATAACCAAGGTAGAAATAGTTTATTTCCTTGTCCAAAAATCCGGAAATTCCTCAGGGGTAAAATTGGAATAAAAATTCCGAAAATTCCGAGAAAAAATCAAATTATGAAAATTCGGGGCGTTACACAATAGTCATTGAATGCCTTAGAGGTGAATTCAGCAGCATTATCAAGACGTATAGTCTTAACTGCATGATCAGGGAAGTGTGCCTGCAATTTGATCAATTGGGACAATAAGCACGCAAATGCTAAATTGCGTGAGGACAACAAACACACATGGGACCATCTAGTTGATGCATCAATTAAAACCATAAAATATCTAAATGGTCCACACGGTGGGTGTATAGGTCCACATATATCTCCCTGAATTCTTTCTAAAAATGCTGGTGATTCAGAACTAACCTTATCATATGAAGGCCGGATAATTAATTTTTCTTGCGAACAAACAGCACATGAAAATTCATTAGATTGAAAAATCTTCTGGTTTTTCAATGGGTGACCAAATGAATTTTCAATAATTTTGCGCATCATTATTGATCCGGGATGGCCCAACCGGTCATGCCAAATTTTTAACTTATTAGTCAACTTCAGGCTGTTACCAGCTTCTGGCTGGGTATAATAACTTTCAATGACTCGAATATTTATGTAGTACAACCCAGAAGATAATACAGGTAATTTTTCTACCACTTTTTTATTACTTGTAGTGGTAATTTTTGTAATATAGAGATATTCAGCATCTCTTTCATTCCTTGTCTCAATATGATATCCATTTAAACGGATATCCTTAAAACTCAACAGGTTTCTTTGAGACTTTGAAGAGAACAAAGCATTTTCAATGATTTTCTTTGTTCCCTTTGGTAGTAAAATTTGAGCTCTTCCGGAGCCTTCAATTATTTTTGTACTACCAGAGATTGTACTAACATGAGCTTTTTCAAATTTCAAAGTAAGAAAATATTTCCGTTTATTAAATACGGAATGAGTAGTTGCACTATCTGCTAGACAGATATCAGAGTCATTGTTATTGGAACCATATAGTTGAATATCCATATCTTCATGAAAGAAAATGAAACAGGTATAAGAAAATAATACTGAATTGAAATTTATTTCAAATTAAAGAAAATATTAAGAATATTAATAGAAATAAATAACAGATAAGAATATAATTGTAAAATACAAAGAAAACTGATAACAAATTTATTCTTGCTCCATTTTATCACTTGCATCTTTTGGATAAGCAAGATAATCATCAGTGTCCAGAAATGAGTCTGTGTGGAAGGCAACATCTTGGTCATCATCTTGAATAAAATTTGTTTTAGTAACTTTATTTTTTCCTTTCAAAGATGATTGGTAAAGTTCTACCAAGTGCTTCGCTGTCCGGCATGTCCGTAACCAATGACTTGTCATGCCACATCGATAGCAGGCTGTCTCATGATTTTTCTTATCATGATATTTGGCATCATTCGTATGTTTTCCTTTAGCCTTGCTAATATTGCGGTCACGGTAATTAAAATTGTTCCTTTCACGTCCACGCCCACGTCCCCGGCCATGACCTTTTCCACGGCCACGACCTGAATTATCATGTACTGTTGCATTCGCTTCGGGGAATGGAGTAGAAACTGTGGGACGAGACTCATGATTTTTCATCAATAGCTCGTTATTTTGTTCGGCCACCAGAAGGCAAGAAATTAAATCAGAATATCTAGTGAAACCTTTCTCACGATACTGCTGCTGCAGGAGCACATTGGATGCATGAAAAGTAGAGAATGTTTTCTCTAACATATCAACATCATTAACACTTTCTCCACATAGTTTTAACTAAGAGCTTATTCGAAACATAGCTGAATTATATTCATGCACAGATTTAAAATCTTGCAGCCTCAAATGCATCCACTCGTAACGAGCTTTTGGGAGTATGACCATCTTCAGGTGATCATATCTTTCTTTCAAATTTTTCCAAAGATCTGCAGGATCTTTGACAGTAAGATACTCCGTCTTTAGACTATCATGAAGATGATGACGGAGAAAGATTATGGCTTTTGCCTTATCTTGACTAGATACAGCTTTTACCTTATCCTGACTAGTCCCTTCTTTATCTTGAATAGAGACAACTTTTGTCTTATCTTGTGGAGCTTTTATGGTATCTTCCAGGCTCATAGTGCCTAAATGCATTTCTGCATCTAGTGCCCATGACAGATAATTTCTTCTGGAAATATCAAGGGCTTCAAATTCAAGTTTTGCAAGATTTTCCATTATAATAGTAAAGAAATATATAAAACAAATGTAAAGAGAAGTAAAATAATTATATAAGTATATAAGCTTACTCGATAATTCTTTTAGCAACAGTAGTAGAATTATAATATACAGTATGTAATATATATATGCTTACTCGATAAAGGCGGCTTAGCAGGCCAACAAATGAAACTAGGCGGCTTTGCCGGCCAATATTGAATACTAAGCAAATAAACAAATGCGGATTGAAAAGATTTAGAAATGATTACCTTAATAGGGTAGAGACTCGTGCTGATAACGTGTTATAAAATAGAGGAGATTGATGCTATATGATAATATTATAAAATGGAGGAGATTGATATTAAACTAAAGGAATAGAAGGAGAGAAGTTAGAGAGAATATGGAAGAGATTATATAACTCTCTCAAAATAAAAATTTTCACTAAATCATCAATCAGTGTGATGAGAGCCCTTTTATAGCCAAAATTCATCACGATAGAGTGTGTGAACATTTAATAAAAGTTACTGCTGTAGTTGCATCTTTTGACTAAAATATTATTTTAATATAGTTGCATTTGTTGACTTAAAAGGTTTTAAGTTTGAATCAGAGTGGTTAATATGTAAAATCAAAGAAGATTTTTGAATTGATAATTGACTAATTTGTCTATTTTGTGAGTGAAATAAATGAGCTATCCCTGCTCCAAAATTTTCAATTTCTACTTGCTAACTTACCTAACTTGTTGATTGATTGAAATATCCATGTTATGATAATGCCTATAACTTAACCGGTGAAAAAAATGATCATCTCTTGAAGGAATGGAATAAAAGCTTGCCATAACTCCAACTAATCAATCATTATGAAAAAAACAAAAAAAAACTCCAACTAATCATTGGCCCCCATCCTATTGTATGTACGCTTTAGGTTGAAGTCAAGCCTATAATGATTGACAAAATGCTGGAAAGTGTCGCCTAATACATTGACAATAATCGGTTGACTAATTGAAAATAGTAGATAAAAATTGAACATCTCAACGGGTAGGCGAGCGAATTGAAAAAAAAATATCAATTAGTTTTCACATGACAATCACAATGATATATATGTCCAAATAATGAAGCAAAATTTTACTACTGGATCCATCTTCATTATTAGGATTTGGTTGGTTTAAGTTGTTATTTCTCAAAAAGGTCTGAATGCATAGTCAGTGAATGGAAAATTAAAATCATTATTGGAAAAAAATTATCACTTAGTCAGTTGATTCTGACCGGATTTCAAGATATTGTCCTCTTATCCGAAGTTAATTACAAAAACTTACTCCAAAAAATTATTAGTCAATCTAAGATTATTTTCTGATTTAGTCAATGTAATTAAGAGGCCTTTGGTCTGGTTTTCTGCAGCGACTGATCCAGAGGTTGAGGCTTTTCTTTGGCTGGCTACGCATGGGGGCATCGCCACCAGAGAAGTCTTAATTTCAATGGGCATTTTTACAATGGTTTGAGTCTGTTACTGCTGGCCCTTTGTCTCTTTGTTCCCCAGAATCTCAAAGCCACTTATTATTACTGCATTTCCAAATCCCAAGTAACAACTCAACTGTGGCGGCAACCTGGTGTGGTGGTGAGGAGGAGTTCTCTGTGTGGCTCCTAATTAACTCGCTCCTCAATTGGTTACCACAATGGCTTTATCTCTCTGGTGCAGCTCATACTCGTAAAGCATGGTTATTTGGCCACTTTGGCTTTGTCGCAATTATGTTGTGTTCCATCACGGCCTGGTTTGTTGTTAAACGCCTCTTTGATCTCAAACTTGTGTCCTAAAATCTGAAAATCAGAAGCATAGTCTTTACGAGGAAGGGGAAAAAAATCCCTATAAATTGGACACAATGTGGCGACCATAAGCAAAAAAAAAAAAAAAACAATAAGCAAACCTCATAATTTTACCTTGAGTACCTGAGACTGAGACTTTTTTTTATACCCGTAGCTAGAACTAATATGTTTTCTTAAGTAATAATTTCAAAATTAATCTTTCCACCTGCTCAAATTAGGGAGGTTTAAGGCATTTGGTTAGAAGATTTCCACACAGAGGAGGCCTTGTCTGACCTAATGTTCGACGTAACTACATTAAAAGAACTATATGAGTGTACGTTGAACTAAGTATTGTATTTTTCTTTTTTAGTTAAACAATTAGTATTATATAAAAAGAAAATGACGTACATCTACTGTGTCCGAAAAGAATTCAGAATTAAAATTTAATGCCAACTGATAAGACTGGCATGCATGTAGCAGAGGCACGATCTATATATACTTTAAAAGTTTAAAGTTGCAAAATCCTCTCTGCTGGTCGGCATATAGTAGCACAAGAAAATTGGTAAATGCATATGAGGTTACCTTACCAATGGACCTTATCCCCCACATTATAATAAAATGCCTTTAGGCACCTATCACTTTACGCATTTCAAGGTTGTCCTATAAAAGTATTAAAAGTGAACTTTATAAGAATATGGAAAACATTTTCCTTCTTTTTCATCTTCTTTAATCTCCTTTTGAAAGAAAAAAAAAACAAGGGTTTTTCTTTTGTACCCATAAAAAGCTGCCTACTGTCCTCCATCCACAGATATACACAGTTCTCCTTCAATTACCGTATGCAATTGTCATTTCATGCATCCAATTTGTTTGTTTCGATCAAATTAACTGCATCCTATTATAGATGAAGTTACCCATAACTTTTCATGCACATGATACTAGTAAATAGTAATTACGCCAAAAACAAAATAATGAAGGGCCAGGCATTTAGCAAACTGCGTATGTAACAAAAACAAGTAGCCATGCATTATTGTTTTCTCCTTAGTAGCAACTTTGCTTTCTGCCAATCAGAAAGAGGTGTCGCTTGCTGCCCTTTTCTCTTGCGGCAAAAAGTGGCATTTAGGGCGGCTGCCATTGGATGGAGGTCGCTTTAGCCAAAGGGAAGAGAGGTTAAGTTGATAAGTCCATAGTCCATATTTAACAACAAAAAGTGAATAAAGTTTTGAAAGACTTTAAGAAAGAAGACTAGATGTTTCACCAAATAAAGTTTGTTTAAACAAACGTGATAACTATGATTAACATTTGGACTGGGGTCCAATACAGGCATAAACAGCGACTTTTTCTATTTTGGAGAATCATAAAACGGTGAGTTTTTGCTAAAAGAAAGAAACTAGCGACTATCCATCAGTGTGTGCCTTATTCAGAGGAAAGATTTTCTAATGGGGCAACCTGCTGTGTCTGTGTCATTTAATTTCTTTTATCCGTTTACATGTTACAATGCAAGAATTAAGGCAATAAATATCTCCATGCGAAGGTTAGATATTAGTGGTCAACTGTGAGCATCATATATTTGCAGCAAATGCCAAGTTGGAAACCAATAATTAAATATTATCTCCAGCTAAATATAATGCCGCGGGATGTGATCATCATCATCTGAATAAGAAGGAAACTCGTCGACCCCATTGATATTACTAAATTTGGAAGTTTCTGTAAATAAAAAAATATTCCCTTTTCACGTTGACAGCTTGTTTGTTCCATATGGTTGGCTCTTTCCTTAATTTTTTTTTATGCAAACTTGAAATGGGACGGCACATCTGTATATAGAAACACGCAGAAGGATGCCAATTTTACGTAAATTATGACAAGATATATAGTTGGTTGAAGTTTTACCGCTATTCTCATTAGTTTATTTTATTGAGAAATGGAATATTATTAATTGTCTATGTTGATGGGTTGATGCGTATTTTATAAGAATCACAGTAAAATTATATAATGAGGTGGGCGTATCCTGACTCTAATAAACTTGGAGAATCTCCCTTCAAATTAAGGCAGCATAAATTTTCTGCTAACCAATAATGAGGGCAGCAGCATCCTCTAGCTTGACAAGGACAAGCATCTCAATTAACTAGGAAACGTGATTCTACTCCACCCATTAATGTTGACTTAAATGTAAGTGAAAATTACAGTGTTCATATTGAGTTTGGTGTAGACAAATACTAAATATCATGCGGTATACATTGGATACAGCAAACGTTGGTTTGACATAACTGGGTCTACCTTAAAATTTCATTGAGTCAAAATGTCACACAGATTCTTGGGATCCAGTTTCTTTCTTTCTGATTCTCGGAGATTCTTTGCGTGAGTTGCCCTTTTTGGCTCTCTGCTTTCACACACCAAAATAATATAGTCCACGCTCAAACTTTGCAGAAATAATTAGAGCAAGATAGCATTCCACATTTGCTTTCATATTGACTTTGCTGTCCACTGCGGGAAAAAGAAAAAAGAGGTGAACCCATCCCATCCCTTCTTTTCTGTGCTAATTCGATAAGGTCTCTATTCTGGTTGTGTATTTATATTCGTAGAGTCACATTCATTTCTTATATTCTGGTTGTGTATTCATACGTCATATATTCTTCTCTTACATATGTTTTCCTAAGATTCAAGAATCGCAGTTGTAGCACTGGTGTGGTTTCTTGTTCAATTGTTACAAGCCCACTTTTATAACATCTGGTACCATGTTATGAATTTGGAGTGATGCATACATATGTCTTGGCTATACTCCGCCTTGGAACTAATACATTGTATTAACTAATCTGCAGGGTTGGCCATGACTTCTGCAAATGGAACTGAGGCTCCAACACGGCTGGAGGTTTGTGCTTAAACTGACAAGTCTTCTCTCATTGGTCTAATCATTTTGGAGTGAGGGTCTTTTGTAATAACGTGAAGTTTGTATGGATAACTTCTGTGTGCGCAGGGAAAATACAAGGCGTTGGTGGTTTGTTGGCTTCTGGGGCTTGGGTCTCTTGTCTCATGGAATAGTATGCTGACAATAGGAGATTACTACTATAAGTTGTTTCCAGTAAGCAATTTGTCACTTTCCCTTTGCTTCTGAAGATTATAATTCTGACTTGACTTTTGTGTTCTCTTGGAATTCATTAAAAAAGGACAGTAAGAAGATGGAGTTCACAGGTTAACCATGTGTAGGACTAAAGTGCTATGTGAATTTATAATTTAACGAATTCTTTTAAAAAATTAAGTGTAATTGTGTTTTATTACAGCCAGTATTGTTTATTAATTTCCCAGTTAAGAATTGGTGGTACTAATTCTATGTCTTACAAATTTCTCTGATGGAATGGAGTAGGTAAAATTTTGAATCTGATGAGGCTTTTCTTTCTATTTGAAGGATTACCATCCTTCCAGGGTGCTTACTCTTGTTTATCAACCATTCGCCGTGGGAACCATGGCAATACTAGCCCACTATGAGGCAAAGATTGATACAAGAAAGAGGAACATTCTTGGGTACATACTATTCGCAGCAAGTACTCTGATGCTCGTAGTTGTGAGTAGCCCTGGATGACCTAACTTTACATGGTCAATTCTGTTATTACTCTGTCATCTTCTGTGCTCATTCACCCCTCATTCTTGACAACAATTGGCGTGGTACCTAATTTTTGGCAGGTGGATTTAGCCGCATCTGGGAAAGGAGGACCTGGACCATTTGTTGGTGTATGTGCTTTTGTTGCTGCTTTTGGAGTTGCAGATGCCCATGTTCAGGGAGGAATGGTCGGAGACTTGGCTTTCATGTGCCCTGAATTCATGCAGGTTGCACATTTAGTCTTATATTTTTCTTGTATCCGTGGTATTCAAATACAATTTCTGGTCTTAATGGAGAGAACTTTTCTTATTAATGCGGGCTTGATTTATGTGTCGCAGTCATTTTTTGCTGGACTGGCCGCCTCAGGAGCCCTGACCTCTGCTTTGAGATTGATTACAAAAGCAGCATTCGATAAGGCAAATGATGGTCTTCGAAAGGGAGCTAGTATGTGATGTTTTCTTTCATCAACATATCTATAATATATATATATATATATATATGGGACTTGCTGATCCACATTTTAGTCATATTTTAGCAGATAATAAAGACCGAATTTTTTTGAAATGTTATTGCAGTAAGTAGTAATCCCATGTCTAATACAATGTCCTTTACTGATTGCATAAAAAGAGCAGAAAGAGCTTAGAATTGCTGCTGTTACCATGACATGCATATGTAAAGTTTACTTACATAGTCACTTGGAAGAAATCTGCAGATACAGAACTCAGCATATTTCATGTTTTAGATACAGTTAGAAGTCAAAAGTCCTTACTCTTTTAGAAATTCTGGTACTCGATTGATGATTAGTTGTTGCTTCACAGTTTAGTCATGCTTTAGCTGATAATAAAGACTGCATTTTTTGAAATGCTGCTGCAGTAAGTAATCCTATGTCTAATACAATGTGCTTCAATGATGTGGAAATGCACCTTTAGTGATTGAGTAAAAAGAGTACAAACAACTGAGAATCGCATTGCTACCCTAGTTATATAGTCACTTGTAAAAATTCTACAGATACAGAACTCACCATATCTCATGGTTTCAGACAAAGCTAGAATCCAAAATTCCTTAATTTTTTTGGGAAATCTGTTACACATACTGATGACTAATTGTTTCTTCTTACCCATGTTTGGCAGTGCTATTTTTGGCAATCTCGACTGTCTTGGAATTTATGTGTGTACTGCTGTATGCATTTTTCTTCCCTAAACTTCCAATAGTAAAGTACTACCGTGCAAAGGCAGCTTCAGAGGGATCAAAAACTGTCTCTGCTGATCTTGCGGCTGCTGGTATCCATAAGCCAGTAAATGAAGAGGTATACTATTCTTTTCCAACTTTCCTTTCTAGCCTGCAGCCAGTATCATTTGGCTATACTTCTCAACCATCTTCGGGCATTCTTTCAGGAAGAAGACAAAACTGTGGAGCGGTTGAGCAATAAAGAACTCCTCCTGCAAAATGTTGATTACGCACTTGACCTATACCTCATCTATGTGCTGACACTGTCAATTTTCCCTGGTTTCTTATATGAGAACACTGGTCAACATGGGCTGGGCGCATGGTGAGTTCTCATTTCTAGTGTATCGTTCACTTTACACAGTAGATTTTTCTCTGTTGCTTGAAGTATGTAAATATATTTTGTTCTCTCTTGATAAAGATTGTACAGCCCAAAGAGGTCTGTTCATTTAGGTGATCATGATCAGCATGCCATTGGAATATATTTTATTCTTGCACTTTCTTCAAAAAATCTAATGGATTTCAATAGTTTCCTTACAATGTTTTGTCCTCTCACTCAACTGGAACTCTAAAAGGTTACAAATGATCCTATGGTTGTTGTTCTTTCAGGTATGCTCTTGTTTTGATTGCAATGTATAATGTGTGGGATCTCATTGGAAGATACGTTCCCCTCATAAGCTGCATAAGGTTGGAGTCCAGAAAGGGTCTCATGATTGCAATTCTTGCCCGTTTTCTACTTGTCCCTGCGTTCTACTTCACTGCTAAATATGGTGATCAGGGATGGATGATCTTTCTGGTATCATTTCTGGGATTAACTAATGGCTATCTCACTGTTTGTGTACTTATGGTTGCCCCTAAAGGTTACAAGGTTGGTAGTCAATCTACACATTCTTATGCGCATTGCTTAAGTTTTTGTTGTGGAAGCAAGAAAATTTATTCTGTGTTGTTTTACTTTACTCAGGGACCTGAGCAGAACGCTTTAGGCAATCTACTTGTTTTGTGCTTACTAGCTGGTATATTTTCCGGTGTTGCTCTTGATTGGCTGTGGCTTATCGGCAAAAAGAATGCCTTCTAAAGAGCTAAATCTTCCAAGTTTCCGGTGAGTGAGTGGTGAAGAAACTTGATTGTTTGGCTTGATTCTGTTTGGTGTGACTAAGAGGTCTAAAACAGCAGCTGATGAAGTTTCATAGTGGAAGATGATGGAATAAGCCTTTTCTGTACCGAGGAAGCAGCAGCACATCACCAAATACAAATAGCTCATAGGAATTGGTAATTACCTCGTAGATAATTCTAACATGTTGCATGTAATGTTTTTCATGTTCATCTATACCACCACCAAAGATATTCTATTAGTTCCATTGCACAATTGTAATGAACTGATTGAAGATTAGTGAAAAATGCAATTGTGCACAACTATGTGAAGGGAAGGGCCTATATATATATACATATATGTACACATGCAAGAACAAGCTTTTTCACTGCATATCATCGGGCCTCGAATCCCGGTATGGAAGAGAAAAGGAATAAAAGAGAATAATAGTTGACAAAGAAGAAAGAAGTTGATTAGGAAGAGATGATGATAATATTCTCTAGGACTTTTCACAACATAGTGTCTTTATCCTGGGATTGATTCAAGGGGCATCTTTTGCTCCTCAAATAAGATTATGTTGAGTCAATGTTTTGCTTACAACTAACAAGCCGCCGAGGTTGATTTCCAGCGCAAATATATCTCGTTGTACGTATAATGAAGAGAAAATAACGACTCTGCGGATGCACAAGTCAAAATGCAAACCTGCGACGAAATTTCAACCAAGAAAGTTCACTAAATCCTGCAGACCTACTATGCCTTTGCAGATTTTTGTTTTCTATTAAAAATGATTGTAAACCACTAGTTTTGACTAATCTGCGGGTCATTTGTTGACTTTATACAGCAGAAAAAAACATTAGTAAAATTTTATATGACCAAGACAAACATGAACGATCTTTCTTTTGTTCATTTTTCCTCGATTAACGTGCTCTAAGAATCGCCTGTTATGGGATTAGGCAACTGCAGGATTGCAGCAGGTTTCCTCCTTCTGCTTTGCTGTTCTCGTTTGGAATTAGGCGCTTCCATAGACACCATTACAGCATCTCAATTCATCAAAGATCCTGAAGCCATTGTATCCGCAGCCAATAGGTTCAAACTGGGATTTTTCAGCCCTGTTAATTCCACAAACCGTTTTGTTGGAATAT
Source organism: Turnera subulata (assembly GCA_028386065.3). NCBI lineage: Eukaryota > Viridiplantae > Streptophyta > Magnoliopsida > Malpighiales > Passifloraceae > Turnera > Turnera subulata. Next base: position 11,146 of record JAKUCV010003748.1, read on the forward strand.
GGTACAGCAATATTTCTGTAACAACTCCAATATGGGTAGCCAACAGAAACAAGCCACTCAATGATTCTTCAGGTATTTTTACAGTTTCTGAGGACGGAAATCTTGTGGTTTTGAATGTTCAGAGGGAGATTCTTTGGTCATCAAATGTTTCAAGTGGATTTGTGAATTCAAGTGCACAACTTACAGATGATGGGAACCTTGTCTTGAGAGGTGGCCCCAATGGAAATAGTGTCTGGGAGAGTTTCCAGCAACCTAGTAATACTTACTTGCCGGGGATGAAACTCAGTGCTAATCCAAAAACAGGCCAAAAGATACAGCTATCCTCATGGAAAAGCCCCTACGATCCATCCACCGGAAGTTTTTCGGCTGGAATCAATCCCAGAAGCATTCCCGAGTTTTTTGTCTGGAATGGAAGCAGTCCATATTGGAGGAGTGGTCCATGGAATGGTCAGGTCTTTGTAGGAGTTCCTGACATGAGTTCCGCTTATCTTAGTGGATTCAATATTGTAAGAGAGGGAGATGGAACATTCACTTTAACATTTATCATTCCATACAATTCTCTGCTCATCAATGTTGTTGTGAGTGAAGGAATGATCACACAACTACGTTGGAATAATGACAAAGCAGCTTGGGATAATCAGTGGGAAATTCCAAAGAGCGATTGTGATGCCTATGGAAAGTGTGGGTCATTTGGGATTTGTGATGCTCGAAATTCACCAATTTGCAGTTGCTTGAATGGGTTTGAACCACAAAATGCAGAGGAATGGAGCAAGGGAAACTGGACAAGTGGTTGTATTAGGAGCAGATTGTTGCGCTGCAACAGGAGTGAAAATGGCAGCGAAGGGGAAAAGGAAGATGGGTTTTTGAAGCTGGATACGGTGAAAGTGCCAGATTTCGGTGAGTGGTCATCTTCATCCTCTGAACAGGAGTGCAGAAATGAGTGTTTGAGTGATTGTTCATGTGTTGCTTACGCATATTATCCTGGTTTTGGCTGCATATTGTGGAGGGGAAACTTGGATGACATGCAGAAGTTCTCTAGTGGAGGGTCAGATCTATACATTCGCCTAACATATTCAGAGCTTGGTAAGTGATGGATTTGATTTCTGATGAATCTTATACCTTCTTTTACTTGTTTCTGCAAATAATGTGTAAACGTTTTGCAGATGCAACAAAGCACAGTTAAATGAAATGTATACTCCACTGCTTTCTAATTTCACAAAACAGATATGCTTGCTATTGCAGGTAACAAGAGAAAAATGAATGTAATCATCGGATTGATAGTGATTGTTGGAGCAATTGTCATCTCCTGTGGCGTGTTCATTTCTTGGAGGTGGATATCTAGACATAGAGGTAAGAAGATCTATCTTTCTGACACTGAATGCCTAGAATCATTATTTTCATGGAATACAAAAGGCAATGCAATTTGCTAGATATGCTCTATTTTCCTGAATATAGGTATCAAAGAATGGAAGGTCAAAATTGGGAAGATTTCGGTCCTCATAGAGGAGGAACGTCCAATAATTTCGGATTGGAAGATGAATGTAGAGAAAATACGTAGAGAGAACCTCCAGGAACTGCCCCTGTTTAGTTTAGACACACTTGCAACTGCAACAAAAAACTTCCACGAGTCTAACAAGCTGGGGCAGGGTGGTTTCGGTCCAGTGTATAAGGTACTTTGGGTACTGCAGTGGAAATGCAACGATTATTGCAGATATTAATAGCAATTCACTGCAATGCTGATATGACTTGCAGGGAACAATGCCAGATGGAGAGCCAATAGCAGTCAAAAGACTCTCAAGAGCATCTAGGCAAGGGCTTGAAGAATTTATGAATGAAGTGTCTGTGATTTCTAAGTTGCAACACAGGAATCTTGTGAGATTGCTTGGTTGCTGTGTGGAAGGAGAAGAAAACATGTTGGTCTATGAGTACATGCCAAACAAAAGCTTGGATGCATTCATCTTTGGTAGATTTACTTTCTTCTTCGTTATACTTTTCACCATTTTATCTATCCCAACTATCACGTTTTTCATTTTTCTTTTTCCTGCAATGCATCTAGATCCACAAAATCAAAAGTTTCTGCACTGGAAAATACGCCTCAACATAATTGAAGGAATTTCTCGAGGTCTACTTTACCTTCACAGGGATTCTAGACTCAGAATTATCCATAGAGACTTAAAGGCAGGCAACATTTTGTTGGACCAAGAACTAAAACCAAAAATTTCAGACTTTGGAATGGCCAGAATTTTTGGAGGAAATGAAGCTGAAGGCAACACTGCAAGAGTTGTTGGGACTTAGTAAGCACTTCTGATCTTTTTTATAATATATTATCCAGTTTCCTATTCTCACATCAATGCTTGCGCTCAAAAATCTTTTTTCTACTTTGTTGATTTCATGCAGTGGCTACATGTCTCCAGAATATGCTATAAAAGGGCAATTTTCTGAGAAATCTGATGTCTTTAGCTTTGGGGTTTTGCTGTTAGAGATTGTAAGCGGAAGGAGAAATACAAGTTTTCATGACAATGCACAAGCGTTGAGCCTTTTAGAATTTGTATGTGTATTCGCATTGCTGCCTTATCTATTTCACCGCCCATTGGATTTGACATTCCAAACCTTCTAATCCATTTTCATGCTTTCAGGCCTGGAAATTATGGAATGAAGGAAAGGTTGAAGATTTAGTAGATCCTGTGATATTCTATCCTTGTTTCCAAGAAGAAATCCATAGATGCATACATGTGGGTCTATTGTGTGTGCAAGAATATGCAGAAGATAGGCCTGCAGTTCCTATTATCATTTCAATGCTAAATAGTGAGATTATGGAACTTCCGGCACCCAAGCAAGTAGCATTTGTCGAAAGGAAGTATCAGACAGATGCAGATTACTTCCACCAGAGCAAACAGAGATATTCACTTAATGACGTGACTCTGACAGATGTTGCAGGCCGATAAATAGCAGACAAATCAAAATTTTGTTCTATGACTGGATGATTCAATCTTGAACTGGTCTTAGCCCTTTCACATGGTAAATATGAAGAATAGCCAAAAGCAAAATATATTTATTTATTGAGGATGGTTTGTTGATTGATGTTTGAATTCAGCTGCTGTTATTTTGTAATATCTTGATGACTTGGGAAGCAAAAAGTTTAGTTACCAAGGTTAGTCGATCATTGTATTGTTTAGCAAGCTAACTTTCGTAGCAACTCGCTCAAGTTTGACTATATAAATAATCATAGCAGTTTTATTAGATTTCTTGAAGAAAAAAATGAATGAAAGCAAGTGCGTTTCTTCCAAATTCATGAGTGATTCTGTCATTTGTTCAAGAAATTCCGTACAGTTGTTCACAGCTGACCTTGATGATCTTTACGTTCAAGTGAATTTCCAGAAATCGTTCCACCAGAATTTGATATATTTAGCCATTTCTTTGTTGTTTCAAACCCATTTGAGTTGAAGTAGTTGATATTAGCAACATGAACTAACAATTAAACACCAGAGTCTTTGTGTCATAATGAATTCTTGGCATTCAAGAGTCAAGGTGTTCGTGGTGTTCTTCTGGAATTGCCAGAAACATTCAACTGAGAAAGCGACATCAAACCACATAGAGATCAAAGGCAACAACAGACAAAGATAGGCATGTACCAGTACAAGTTGAAGTGCTTTTGGTGAATTCGGACAAGTTGAGGATGTTCTTCTCCTTAAGAAGATGCCGTTTTAAGTTTTATCATGAAAAAAAAAAAATATTTTGATAAAATGATAAAAAAAGGGTCATATTTATGGCCCAAGCAGATGAATTCTATATTCAGAAAAAGCAAATCACAAATCGCCATCGACCATTTGCATTTTTTTTTTTCCCTATATCAAAATGGGCTAGTTTGGACTAGGCAACACAACCACTCCATCTTCCAGAAAATGAGGCAACAATAAATCATGGAAATGGGCAGGTTGCAACTACGCAACAGGATCACTCCATCTCCCAGAAAATGAGGCAACAGTAAATCACAATGACCAAACTTGGGTTTCAATTTTTTTTGCTTGATGATATTTTCGTCCAGCTAAGGCTGAAAAGAGCTGATGGGGGTGTAAATATGAATTGGAGGAATGCAAATGTGTGCTCTCATATATTCAATTGCTAACTATATATGCTAACTAGCTTATGAAATAGTATTAGAAAAAAAGAGAAAAATGAAACAAGGTCATTAGATCAAAGATTTGATAACGAGGAATAACATAGAATCCACAAGTATACCCATGCGGTAGGAAGCAGATGCAAAGTTAATTTGCTATATCATCAAGCTCTCTTTACAACCAACCACATAAATTTCACTGCGGCCACTCAATCTGTTTTGAAATTCAATCGGATTCTAGATAAATGTAGTTATTTGCTTTCAAGGATTAGCCTGTCAAGTTATTTTTCACTTTTTTTCCCCCTGGGAGTACCAACGTATTTATATTTTTCCAATCTTGCCACGTATTATCAAAAAAGTGGATGGAAACTTCAATTTTTTTAAAAAAAATAGAAACTATTGCTTGAGAATTTAGGGGAGTAAATATCCTTATTTCTCTCAATTTTTTTAAGGATCATAACTGTGATATAATATTTTTTGGTAATACTTTAATTGATTAATTCTGGAAGTTGATTGCAGGAAAAAAATATTACACAATGCTAAAAAAGAAATATTACATTTCCCCAACTAATTTTTTTTCAAAAAGATTCTCAACTAATTTTTTTAGAAGATTCCCAACAAATTGTTTGAGTGAACAAGGATCAAACTCTTGAAAATTGATATTCGGTGTAAAAATTAAGATCTTAGATAAGATGAAATAAATACTGCAACAATAATTCAAGATGTGATCATGAATGGTAGTGTACTAGAAATAGAATCCAAGTTCAACTAGTCTTTCTTGGAGGTGTATAACTAGAAACCCTATTCCGACTCTATCGTACACAATTTACATTAGTCACCAAAGTTCCTGGCGGCACACTTCTCTTTTGGTTTCTTCTACAACTTAATTATATCAATCATCTAAACCAAATGGTCAGTAACTTTCCAGGATTTCTGTTCTCTGTTTTCTCGTTCTCTTTTACTTCAATTTATTTTGTAGTATTTATTTTCATAGGATACTGTGTGCAACACTTTATAAAGTTTCTGTTCTCCATTCACACAGTTTGTGCTTCGTTGATGGCCATAATTCAATTATTCTTCAACCTGGGTTGCCGCATGGACTTTAATTTCATGCTTGTATACAATGCAGAATCATTTTCAAAAAAGAAAAAAAAAAGATAAAGGAAAAGAATACTAATGTTGGTGAGTTAATGAATTGCAGGCTTCGGTTGTGGCTGCAGAAAAAGAAAATGAGATTCCAACAAGACTTCAGGTTTTACTATATATAGCAACACTTCCCTAGGGAATAGTGAGATTTCTTCTGTTTTTAGAGAAAGTTTATATTGACATTATCTATTCTTATAATGGGCAGGGAAAGAACAAAGCGCTTGTGATTTGTTGGATTCTTGGGCTGGGGTCGCTTGTTGCATGGAACAGTTTGCTTACCGTGGAGGATTACTACTACAACTTGTTCCCGGTAGCTACCTCATTACATCTTCCTTAAGATTTTCTTCTATGGCTGCAATTTCTAATGAAAGATTAGAGAATTTCAGTGGTAAAACTCTGTTTGAGATGACAATTTGCTTTTCTGTTGAAGAAATACCATCCGTCCAGGGTGGTTACCCTTATTTACCAGCCATTTGCGTTTGGAACAATAACGATACTAGCTTGCAATGAGTCGAAGCTCAATACTCGACTGAGGAACATAGCAGGATACATACTCTATACTGCAAGCACCCTAATGCTCCTCATGGTAAGTTTCATTTTCAATTCCAATGTCCTACTACTGTTAGGAAGTTCTTCGTTTGGGGTCAGTAATTTTGACTTCTCTAATTATGACTGATTTTGCAGGTGGACGTAATCACATCAGGGAAAGCAGGCATTGGATATTTTGTTGGTGTATGTGCTTGTGTTGCTTGTTTTGGGCTTGCAGATGCCCTTGTTCAAGGTGGAATGGTTGGAGACTTGTCTCTCATGTGCCCTGAATTCAATCAGGTTATATGTCCTGCAATCACCAGCGTTCTCTTGTCATAACTCCAGTGATGGTTTCTATGGTCTCAAGGTTGTTAATTTACGCTTTCTTCATTTATTTGCAGTCTTTTTTTGCTGGGTTGGCTGCATCAGGAATCCTAACCTCTGGTCTGAGGCTAATCACAAAAGCAGTGTTTGATAAATACAGTGATGGTCTTCGCAAGGGAATTGGTAAGTGATATTTTTCTTCTTTGTGATCGACATTGTGGTTGATCAAAAATGTGTTGGCTTTCTTTCTAATAATTCATCATTTAGCAAATGGAGATGCTTTTTGACACCATCCTAGTGATTTGCTTCCTTCATGCAGTACTGCAGTTACTGGGTTATTTCTGGATAATTTTCAGTGCAAGCATAAGGAATTGCATATCTATTGAAAAAAGAAACAGTAGACAGAGCATATTCAAGCCCCTCATTAACTAAGCAAAATCAATATCTAAACAATCATTTTGAAATTGTATGCTGTCTAACAAAATCTCTAGAAATTAGATATCTTTTAATGGAAGGAATGATTTTTTTTTTATTTCGGAACAGATTGTTTTGATTAACATTACTTGTTTATCAATGATGGCAGTGTTATTTTTGGCGATTTCCACTTGCTTGGAATTTGTTTGTGTTGTGCTATATGCATTTGTGTTCCCTAAACTGTCGATTGTCAAGTACTACCGCAAGAAGGCAGCTTCAGAAGGATCGAAGACTGTATTGGCAGACCTTGCAGCTGCTGGTATTCAAACATCACAAAATGTAGAGCAACTCTTGCTTCTAATCCTTACCGCTTTCTTGTTTCTCAAAAAATCCTTATTGCTTTCTTCCTTTTTTTTTCTTTGCTACTAAAGATGGATTATATGTTAAGTTCAATAGAAAATAGATTTCTTGTGAACTTGAAGTTCTGAACCCCATCAACTTCTGTGTTTTTGCAGAGTGCCGTGGAGCGTTTAACCAATAAACAACTGTTACTTCAAAACATAGATTGTGCACTTGCCATTTTCTTGACATATGTGCTTACACTATCTATTTTCCCTGGGTTCCTATACGAAAATACTGGTCAGCACAAACTGGGTGCATGGTAAGAGTCAATTTATGCCATAGGATTCCATTGCATTTGAATTTAAAGGTAGATGGACCAGAAGCCAGATCAGTTTTTGCCTCTTTTATCGATTTGTATAGATAACCATCCTCGTGCTTCAGTGAACATTGCAATTCCTGAAGTCCTGCATGTCCTGTCCTAGTTGATAAGCGTTTTTTAATTTGCAACAACCACTGGAAACTTGCGAAGGCAGCCCACATCAGACTGAAAAACAAAGAATTCTAACTTTCTATTCTATGGCTGGTGATCTTTCAGGTATGCTCTTGTGCTGATTGCAGCTTACAATGCGTGGGACCTTGCTGGAAGATATGTGCCCCTCGTGGGTTGTTTAAGAATGGAATCTCGAAAGGGTATCCTGGTTGCAGTCATTTCTCGTTTCTTACTAGTTCCTGCATTCTACTTTACTGCTAAGTATGCTGATCAAGGATGGATGATCACGCTGACCTCTTTTTTGGGAATAACCAATGGATACTTAACTGTGTGTATCCTTATGGTGGCTCCAAGAGGTTACAAGGTCAGTCAAGGCAGGCCTTATAGTACACAGCAGAAATAAGTTTTCCTGCACCTCCTAATGATGAAATATGGGTTTCCTTTCGGTTTTGCAGGGTCCTGAACAAAATGCCTTGGGAAATCTGCTTGTGTTGTTCTTGTTAGGTGGCATATTTTCTGGAGTTTGCCTTGATTGGCTATGGATAATTGGCAAAGGAAGCTTCTGAAGTGCCAATCCATATCCCCGGTGACCTTTCAGGAATCGTGGGCCTTTCATTCAGTTGCGGTAGCTCTTCCCAAAATGATTTGTTGCCGCTCACATTAATGTAACAGCCTTTGACCATGGAGAAACATCAAAGAGACTAGTGTTTCCTTTCCTCTAACCTGTGGTAGGCACATGATCGCAGCCACATTAAGTTTTAACATGTTCTATCCAAACTGCGTAATGTTTAATCTTGAACACCTAGTATTATCAAAAAAAAAAAAAGAATCTTGAACACCTAGAGAAAAACTATATTTTTTCTTGTTGCTATGTGTCTCTCTGTTCTTCTTTCTTTATATTACTGCATAAATGTAACAAGATACTTCACCTAAGCGTGTGACTTTACTTGGACATACTAATGGATGACAATTCAAATAAGGCGGCACATGAGCAAGCCCACGAAATTTGTGAACGTTGTCATACTATATTAATGTTTTAAAAAAAAGGACAAAGAGATGATGATCCCACACGTCGTGTTATTGAAAATGAGTACAACAGAATCTAAGTCCATGACAACATATGATGCACTACCCATAATCCATACCTATCATTAACAAAGAACAAAAACGTTGCTTTCAGGCATTTCCCTTAACTCCTCCACATATCATCATATGGAGCCTGATGCTTTAGCTTTCCTTTTCCTGGTATATGGTTATTAGTCCACTGGCCTTTCACCATCAATCTTCCATCAATATGAACTTTCTCAAGTCCCTTAAATCCTAAAATCCAAAGATTTTTCCATCAATATGAACTTTCTCAAGTCCCTTAAATCCTAGCGTCCGTTTTTTCAGTCCACTCACTGCTCTTAGAGTACGGTAAAATCATCTGCTCTCTTCGCTTATTTCTTCTCCTACCTAAATGCCGACTGCTACACAATGTAGCTTCTTAATACAACCAAAAAAGAAATTAGAACTTTACTGTCATAGGTAGGGTACGTTTCTTGCAGTTCTAATTGTTATATTCTTCTGTGGAGTTAAATTTCTTGCAGGTAGTACCGTAGTAGCCATGGATGATCATGATCAAAGTGATGAGGCTCCAACACGACTTGAGGTTTATGCTTGAACTTAATTTACTGTTTGATCCAGGGACATAAGTTTTTCATCAATTGATCACAGCATATGGTAATGATGACAGGGAAAGTTTGCAGGCATGGTATGTTGTTGGATTCTTGGAGTAGCAACACTTGTTGCGTGGAGCTGTATGCTTACAATAGGAGACTACTACTACAAATTATTCCCGGTTGGTAAATCTTGGTCACTAAATCAAAAGATTACATGCACCTAGTGAATTTAACGTTATGTAGGTCTGCTGTTTATTTGGTAATATAAAAAATATTAGTTAGCATTTGCTTACTGGTGGATGGTCGTATATGGGTTTGAGAGTGGCTAAGATGCATTCTTATTACTCTTATTATATCTGTAATGATCCTTTAGGCTGATGTTTCTGTGTCAGTTCTACTGTTTAACACAACTTTCAAATGTTCTCAGGAATATCACCCTGAAAGGGTAATTACTCTGATTTACATGCCTTTTGCGGTGGGGACAATGGCAATACTTGCCTACTATGAGTCAAAGGTTGATACAAGAAAACGCATCTTATCAGGACTCGTGATTTTCTTTACAAGTTCTTTGTTGCTTCTTGTTGTAAGTACTAGAAAAACTCTTTGGCAGCATATATTACTCTGTATTTCTATATTTTCCCCGCTTTGACTCGTTGTAAGGAACTCATCTTTCTTGAATGTCGCTTTATGTCAGTTGGATTTAGCCACATCAGGTAAAGGGGGAATAGGACCGTTTGTTGGTATATGTACAATTGCAGCTTCTTTTGGAGTTGCAGATGCCCTTCTCCAAGGTGGAATGGTTGGAGACCTATTTTTTATGTGCCCCGAATTCCTCCAGGTTGGTTCTCTCTTTTACTTACTTAAATTGTCCTTGATAGTTATTGTGTTAGGCCTTTTTGGGTCTCGAATTTTCCATTTTTCTCAATTGTATGTTCCAAACTTTTTTTGTCCTAATTATGTACCCGAGTCCCACTATTTGTCATAATTTTGTATCCCAGGCAATCCGGATGATAATGTGTCACTTTGCCCGGTTAGTCGGGCACGTATTGTCACGCGGTGCACGACGCGGATTCCGGAATTGCGCGGAGCATTCAAGAGGAGCCCGGAATGTGCAAGAGCCGTGTAGACGTCTCTAGAGAAGTGCGGAATTCTCTAGAGCTTGGGTTAAAGCTTGGGAGTTTTGGTCAAACTTGGGTTTGACCGAGTCATCCTTTTGGGGATAAGGTTTGACTAGATATTTTGATGGGTCTTTCTAGACATGTTTGGGTGGCATGTGTAGATAAGCATGGGTAGATATTTTAAGGAAATATCTAGGCATGTAAAATATAAGCCATTGGATCATAGGGTTTTTGGGGGTGAAATCCTAGCCGTCCATTAAGGAGATGAGATTTTCTATATATAGATGAGGGGTCTCCACAATTGTAGACAGGAAGGCAAGAGTGTAGGAGGGGAGTTAGGAATTAGGGAATTCCGTTGTACATGAGCACGGGGCTCACACTTGTACAAACTCTTTGTGGATTAATATACTCTTTGCTTTTCTCCAATACTTTCCAAACACTTGCTTGTTCACTTGTTGGGTTTTGGTTTGTTCTTCCACCAAGCATATTTGTGGAGTGTTAGGCTGACTTAGGCTTGAGTTTGGGGATCTTGCCTAAGTGCCGCACGGGATAGCGTTGGGATTTCGTAGTCCCGTGACAGTTGGTAGCGGACCAAAGGTTTGGATTGCTTGGAATGGTGAAGATGGCCACTTCTAGTGAGCAAGTAGCTGCAAGCGGAATTGAGGAGGAGCATGTTCCTAGGGAGGAACAACGCACTTCCAAGGGTGGCAAGAAGGTTCCTAGGGAGAGGACCGTGGAGCGGGATCGTCTAGCTGAAACAGAGAGAAGGTGTGCCCGAGTAGCCGATGACTTGGCGTACCTTACCGACAAAATTGATGGGCTTGGCCAACGCATCAAGGAGCTCGAGTCGGGGGACAAAGAGGAGCTTCGTGGGGAGATGCAAGGCGCCCTCAATAGAGTCGTGGACTCGTTGAAGATGGAGCTTGGCGAGTTCAAGTCTCGGCAAGACACTATCCTTGCCCACCTTGCTACTGTTATGGAAGAGATGCAAGAACTCAAGGGGGAGTTCGATGTATACAAGAGGGCTGCCGCGCAAGGGAGTGTGGTGGCAAATTGGGAGTCGAAGGCGGACGTGCCTAAGCCTAAGGCCTACGACGGGTCTCGTAACGCTAAGGAGTTGGACAACTTCCTTTTTAGTTGCGAGCGCTACTTTGATGGCATGGGAATCCGGGACGAGGCTAAGAAGGTTAGTACCGCGTCCCTCTACCTTTGTGATTTGACTACGCTTTGGTGGAGGCGTAGGTACGCGGACATGGAGAAGGGCACCGTTCGTATCGACACTTGGGCTGATTTCAAGAGGGAAATCAAGGCCCAATTTTATCCACAAAATGTTGAGCAAGAGGCGCGGGGAAAGCTCCGGAGGCTCACACATAAAGGGAGCATTCGGGAGTACGTGAAGGGGTTCACAGAAGCCTTGTTGGAGATACCCGATATGCCCGACAAGGAAGCTTTGTTTGCTTTCTTGGATGGCCTGCAGGGGTGGGCCAAGTTGGAGCTTCAAAGGCGTGGGGTACAAGACCTCAATGCCGCAATTGCCGCAGCGGAGTCGCTAATTGAATTCAATAAGTTCGAGTTTTCCAAGTCGAAGGGTTCGAAGGATAACTCGGGCAAAAGTGGGGGAGCGACTAGCGATACCGAGGAGGCGTCGCACCATGCGAAGGAGGACAAGGGAAAAAGCCACAAGCCGAAGTGGGAAAAGCCAAGGTCTGATCGTGGGAAAGAGAAGGTAAGTGGTGAATGGAAGAAATTAGAGTGCTTCCTTTGCAGTGGTCCGCACATGGCATATAATTGCCCGCAGCGCAACAAGCTAGCGGCACTCATTCGGGGGAATGAGGAGAAGGGAGAGAGCTCCAATAACAATGATGCCGAAGAGGAACCAAAGATGGGTTCGCTCCGATTGCTTGGCGCGGTCAAGGCGAAGACCGAGGAGAAGGTCGAGCGTAAGGGGCGCATGTACGTGGTCGCCAAGGTTGGTGGGAAGGAGACCAAGGCGTTGTTTGATACGGGAGCCACGCACAATTTCATCCAAAGGTCCGAGGCACAAAGGCTTGGTATTAAATTTGGGGAAGAATATGGATGGTTGAAGGCCGTCAACTCCGAAGCCAAGCCAATTCATGGGGTCGCACGCGGGGTCGACATAGCCATTGGGGAATGGCGTGGCAAGATCGATCTCACGGTTGTCGACATAGACGAGTATCCTATTGTGCTAGGCGTGGAGTTCGTCGACACGACAAGAGCTATGCCGGTGCCGAGTGCAAATTGCATGATCTTGATGGATGGGAGCAAGTCATGCACGGTTGGGGTGTTGCGTGAAGGGAAGGCACAAAAGGTGAAGGCGATGGGCGCCATGCGACTTGTCGAGGATGAGCCAAGGAGCCGACGGGAGCACAACGGGAAGGCGATATGAGACGTCGCCAACATGGGAGGTGCGCCACAATGGGGCAAGGCCAAGGTGCAACAAGCCGAGGGATCGCTCGGGCGACACCAACACAAGGAGCAAGTGGAGGTGACCAAAGGCTTGATGGGGAGCACCAAGGGAGCTAGCCAAACCGACATGCCAACGCGGGGGTGAAGGCAAAAGAGGCGCACAAGAAAGCGAGGAATGCACAAGGAGTGCGCATGGGAACACAACGAGGGCGTTGCGTCAACAAGTGGGGGAGAATGTCACGCGGTGCACGACGCGGGTTTCGGAATTGCGCGGAGCATTCAAGAGGAGCCCGGAATGTGCAAGAGCCGTGTAGACGTCTCTAGAGAAGTGCAGAATTCTCTAGAGCTTGGGTCAAAGCTTGGGAGTTTTGGTCAAACTTGGGTTTGACCGAGTCATCCTTTTGGGGATAAGGTTTGACTAGATATTTTGATGGGTCTTTCTAGACATGTTTGGGTGGCATGTGTAGATAAGCATGGGTAGATATTTTAAGGAAATATCTAGGCATGTAAAATATAAGTCATTGGATCATAGGGTTTTTGGGGGTGAAATCCTAGCCGTCCATTAAGGAGATGGGATTTTCTATATATAGATGAGGGGTCTCCACAATTGTAGACAGGAAGGCAAGAGTGTAGGAGGGGAGTTAGGAATTAGGGAATTCCGTTGTACATGAGCACGGGGCTCACACTTGTACAAACTCTTTGTGGATTAATATACTCTTTGCTTTTCTCCAATACTTTCCAAGCACTTGCTTGTTCACTTGTTGGGTTTTGGTTTGTTCTTCCACCAAGCATATTTGTGGAGTGTTAGGCTGACTTAGGCTTGAGTTTGGGGATCTTGCCTAAGTGCCGCACGGGATAGCGTTGGGATTTCGTAGTCCCGTGACACATATAGGGACATGGTACGTGACACGTTTATATGTCCCATAAGAATTTATACGTGTCGGGTCTAACATGTATAAGGGGTCCCACAGAAATTTACAAATGTCCAACTAATTGTGGCAAAGTACCACATCATCCGGGTTGCCTAAGGTATAGTATTGTGATATATAATATAAGATTCGAGGTAGATAATTAGGAAAAAAAAGTTTGGAGTACGCAATCGAGACAAATGAAAAACTTGTAACCCTAAAAACACCTTTTACTCCTATATAGTCATACCTTGCTGGGATAGCTGCGGCAGGTGCTCTAACTTCTATTTTGAGGCTGCTTACAAAAGCTGCATTCGAAAATCTGAAGAATGGAATCCGCAAAGGAGTTGGTATGTGTTCATTAGCAATACAACTTTCTCTCTTTTAGTTTAGACTAACCATACCGACCATTCTTAGATAGATAGACAATATTACATGGAGGAATGCCTAAAATTTAATTAGAATGGCCAAAATTTTTATATTTTTTTTGGCTCCACAAAAGTCTCATGTTGTGCTCTACTGAAATTTTATACTTTTGTTACAATGAATTGCAGTACTATTTCTGGTGATCTCGGCATTGTTCCAGTTGGCATGTCTGTTAGTCTATGCATTTATCTTCCCGAAACTACAAATAGTGAGATACTACCGCTCAAAAGCATCTTTGGAAGGATCAAAAACTGTTTCATCTGACCTTGCAGCTGGTGGCATTCTAGCAAAACAAGGGGTAGTACACAATGAGCGTTTGAGCAACAAAGAATTGTTCTTTCAGAATATTGATTATGCAGTTGACCTTATCCTTATATTTGTGGTGACATTGTCGATCTTTCCTGGCTTCATATATGAAGATACTGGATCTCACCAGTTGGGTTCATGGTAACACCGCAATTCTTTACATTGTAAACTTGTTTTTGCTCGTTTCCTTCTTTTTTTTTTTCTCTCAAAGTTTGTTTCTCCATTTCATTAAATGTCATTTCTAATAAACCTTCTTAAGTCTCTGAAGACATTTACGTCATGATATTTCAGGTACAAGCTTGTTTTGATTGCAATGTTCAATGTGTGCGATTTGCTATCAAGGTACATTCCTCTTATGGAGAGCTTGAAGTTGAAGTCCAGGAAGGGCCTTATGGTGGGGGTAATTTCTCGGTTCTTGTTCATCCCTGCTTTCTACTTCACTGCAAAATATAGTGATCAGGGATGGATGATTTTTCTAACATCATTCCTCGGATTGACTAATGGGTATCTAACTGTCTGTGTAGTTACGCAAGCACCTAAAGGTTACAAGGTCAGTTAGTACACAATTTTCTTGTTCGAGTAATATGATTATTACAATTATAAATTGTAAATAGTCTAAACTTCCCCCTGGTTTTTTGTTTTATAGGGGCCTGAGCAGAACGCATTGGGTAATTTACTTGTGCTGTGTGTGCTATTCGGTGTTTTTGCAGGAGTTGCTCTAGATTGGTTGTGGATGATAGGTAAAAATGAGGCCTTCTAGTGCCTCTGTCATATGACCAAAGAAATTTCATTCCCATTGAATGGGAGCCAAGTTAATTTTAAAGTAAATATTAACTCTGGTCAACTTGTAAAATTGCGTTGCTCCGTATTACGACAATCAGGTGGCCTCCAGGCATAAGATAAGATAGAATGGAATAAGGGGATCTTTGCATATATAATATTCAGAAAAAATTACAAACAATTACATAGTAGCAATTACATAAAAGAGAAGTCATGTAACTTTTCTTCTCTTATTTTTATGAAAGTTACGTAACTTTTCTTGTAATAAGAAGACAAATTTCTTCAATTACCTTACGTTTTCTTTGGATGATCGCTTTGATGCAAAACTTAATAAGTTTTGGCAAAAAACTAAAAGTAGTTTAAGAGTTTAAAATTTGTAAAATTACTTTTTCTTAAGTTTTTTTTGTATAAAATTCCAAGGACTGGAAAACCCAGGCTTTACTTAAGCCCAAATATTTTTAGAAAGCTAGAGCCAGCCCACACTAGAAAGAAACACGAATCCGGTCTTACCACGGAAAGACCGACCCGTCCATCCTCCTCGCCGACCCATTACACCGCCTTTGTCTTTCACATAATAAAGCTCTCTCTCTGCTCTCTCATTCCCTCTAACCCAAATTGCAATCCATTCGTAATTGTTGTTTTGTATTAGGTTATTAGTCTTTCTACACGAACAAACATGGCTGATTCAGGCGAACCCTCAAAATCTGAACCCCAACAAACCAATCAAGGTGTGTTTCCCCTTTGCAATTTTCTTCGTAAGCCAACCAAGAACAAGAACATTAGAAAGAGAACAATCCAGGAAGATGAGGACACAACAACTGGTACCTCTTCAATCCTCAATCAAAAGAAGGCACCAAAAACTGATAATAATAATAGTAAGCTTTACTTCACTGCTACTGGATCTTCGAATCCAGAACCCAAAAGGAAGCTCTTTCACTTCGAGTCTTCAAAAGAGATTCAAGCCCAGCATGATAGCAGGGCAACCGCAACTCTAGAAACCGAGGCTGGTTTCTCCAGAGATGCTCGGGCCATTCGGGAGAGAGCTCTAAAGCAGGGAGAGGAGGCCTTGAAGGGTTATAAGAAACCTGGCTCTGGCGATGAAAAGCTGTATAAAGGGATCCATGGGTATACCGATTATAAAGCCGGGTTTCGCCGGGAGCAGACAATTGCTAGTGAAAAGGCTGGGGGGGCACATGGCCCTCTTAGGGCTTCTGCTCATATTAGGGTCTCGGCCAGGTTTGATTATCAACTGGATGTATGCAAAGACTATAAAGAAACTGGTTATTGTGGTTATGGACATTCCTGCAAGTTTATGCATGACCGTGGGGATTACAAGCCTGGATGGCAGATGGAAGAAGCGGAGAAGGCGAGGAAGAGGAATTTAGCTCTTGGTGTTGCAGGAGTTTGGTCAACTTCACATGTCTTCATTCATACTTCTAAGGAGTTTGGATGTCGTGAAGTGTGTGTTTGATGCTTAGTATTTTCTAGCAGCAAGCTGAAAAACAATTTGTGTTTGAAGTTCAAAGGCAAGAAAGGTGGGCAAGTTCTCATGGACATCCACATAATCGGGACAAGATCAACTTGGAAACTAGTTGTTTCAACGTGAAGGGATTGATACAGAAGCATAATTATTAGGATTTTAATATTTTATTTTATTTTATATTTCACTAGTTTTAAGGACCAAATTTAATGAAAAAAATATTGTTTAAGGACTAAAATTCATGAAAAAATAGTACAAGGACCGTATTTAGGGGGCGAGTACAAGGACAAAATTACCATTAAACCATTAATCCAATATCCAAAAGCATCCATCGGATCCGATTATGGCTTTCGTCTTATTCCTGCCGTTGGTAAGCATTCCTGGATTGACTTGAAAGGCAATGGGCAATTCAAGGGCTCCTATCCAGATAATGGACGATTTAATTTTTGGAGGACGATTTAATTATTTATTACTCTTAAACTAATGTGAATGGCAATGGCATAATCTCACACTTATCCAGTATCCAAAGAAGAAGGCCATATATATAGGAATTCCTGGCAAGTACATAAATAGGTACTTACGGGTTTATCTTGAGTCTTGACTGCGGTCAAACCCTCAAAACCATTTCTTCACACAATGATTTTTCTTTAAGCCACCAACCACAGACCTTAATAGACTCATAAGCTTCCCAAATAATACGGAGGAACTAGCGGAAGCACGCACGACGAATATAGAGATGTTTCAGTTTTTACCGATGGACAAATTAAACCCACTACTTGGAGTAAAAGTTGAGTGGTGAAGATAATATAGAACCACTTTCTTGCTTCTCATGCAACCATTCTTTGCGTCACGTAATAAAGGGTGGTGTTCTTTACTCAACATTTTCCTTAAAGCCTCCAAGAACAGAAGATTTTTGATGGTTGAAGAAACCTCTCTGGCCAATTTGTCATCCAGGCATTACCATCATTAGTATAATCTTGACTTGTCCTCATGGAAGTGCATGGAATATTCTCCCTTGAATTATGCTAGCCTGATACCAAGTAATTAAACACACAAACAATGGTTTCTCATAAGACAAGGAAGGCTCTGGTTTTCAATCCATTTTGTTCTTCATGCCTTGAGTATTTGCAAGGTATAATGGCTACCTCTTTGAAGATATAGCTAAGAGACGCTTTCCAGAAGTTTGTTTCCTCTTTCTCAGATAGATATTTTGGCGTCATCTAAATTTTTTTGTTAATTTGCTAGACATTTTCTTCTTTTTGTTTGATAGTTGGATTGTAGAAAAATGTTAGCATTCACTAACATTTTGGCTTACCAAAGAATAACTCAAGCTCCCATTAGAATTTTAATCCGGAGTTGGCACAAGGAACCTATTCCAGTGGCATGGAAGAAACCTCAAGTTGGGTGGACAAAGATAAACTTTGATGGCTCTTGCAAAGGTAGAACAGGTAAATGTAGCATTGGAGGTGTGTTTAGGAACCACAAGGCCGAATTCTTGCTGGGGTATGCAGAATCAATAACGAAGACAACAAGCACAGTTGCGGAATTGGCTGCACTTCGAAGAGGACTAGAGTTGGCATTAGAGAATGGCATGAGCAACAATGTATGGCTTGAAGGAGATTCCAAGTCGTTGGTGGAGATTATTGTGAAAAGAAGACAGGTTAAATGCATGGAAGTTCAAAAGCACATTAGCCATATTAATTTGATCATCCCGGAGCTTGATAATTGTATTGTCACGCATGTTTATAGGGAGGGCAATAGAGCTGCTGATAAATTGGCTCAAATGGGACATCAACTGGAGAAGCCTCAAATCTGGATGGACAATCCTCCTACTGATATATTGCGGATTATGCACGAAGATGCCGAGGGTAAGGTCTTTTTTCGAAGAAGATGAAATAGCACATATATTTTTGTGCATTGTATTTTTATCTCTTTTCACTGGCTAGATTGTGTATATATTTATTTATATACAGCTGTATATAGCTATGTAAATATCTTTCTGATTTGTTGTACCTATATATACATTACATTTAAGATTGCTTCAGTAATTGTCGAGCATCTTTTTGGTTTTGGGTAACATATATAGATGGATTTGGTGGCCATATTTGCACTCCACAATCTTATATCTACACTCCACCCTCTTGCTGAATGACAATGTTAGCCTCGTTTGTTTGTTTTTGGACAATATTATCCCTAAAAGTGGTTAAACTTCCAATGAAAGGAGATAAAAAGCGGTAAACCATTTAATATTTATGTATTTATGTTTTTACGCATTCCTGCGCATACTGGATTACAAAATAATTACTACAGATTTGTTTTTAAAATTTTCTTATCATATCTTTAATTTAATTTTATTTATCGTTAAGAAGATTTTAGGTCTTATTTTGTTATTTTGTAGCATTATCCGCATAACTTTAAAACATCATGGACACGATGCAGGTCGGTTGCACCCA
>JAKUCV010003748.1:32340-67156 GCA_028386065.3 Turnera subulata
TGTTGTGTTTTGGCTCGGGATGTCTATCCCGGTGCTTGTTTGGTATTTTTGGGATGTTTATCCCCGTGTCGATTTTCTGTGTCGTTTGGAATAAGTAAATGGATAATTGATGAATTGTGATGAGGATGTCGATCCTCGGTATTTTGGTTAGGGATGTCGATCCCTGAGTTTGGTTTTTGATGATGATAATATAATTGTCACGTGGTAAGTAGAGGTACGACCGGATGGTTTGTGACTGTTTTGTGGTGCCATGATCTGAGTTACTTGTGATGGGCATGTTGATGCCGGTTTGATTGGGATGTTGATCCCTGAGTTTGATATTGGGATGTTGATCCCGGGTTCTTGTTGATCTGGCACCAGGAACAGGTTGATAACCTGGTACGACCCTAGCTTATCCGTGACGGGGCCCGAAAAGATAAAATTGGATAATTGGATTTTGTTGAGTCTTTTGGTCGGTTTTTGATCGTTTTTGGCCTTGAGTAACTTTAGTGTCCATATTGATGGTCTTTCCATTGTCGTGAGCACTTCGGACTCACCCCTCACCTGCGGGCTTTCATCCCGTAGGATGAGTTGTTTCATGTACAGGTTTGTTGCATTCCAGACAGGTTGCGGCGTTATCCCTTGGACAGGCTTGGATCCATAGTTTGCATGTGTCGCATACAGTGTTAGTGAGTTTAAGTCTTCCGTTGTGCATACCTTTACTGTTATTGGGCCATTGGGCCGATTGTGTTATTGTTATTGTTTATATTATGGGCTGTTGAGCCCGGATATTTGTTGTATACACTGTATGCTGGTTTCATTTTGGGTTGGGTTGTCACAGTTCCGGCTCGTGTTTACTGTGTACGGTAAATTCGGGTCGGGGCGTTTCATTTTGGTAGCGGAGCGGGCGTTAGGTCTTGTCGGGCAGTCTATGTGTGTTGTTGTCTTGTTTGCATAAGTTCGCTCCAGTTGTTTATTATTTTACATCATTTAGTTAGTGCATTATGGATCCAGTCAAGGGACGCCAGCTGTCGCGGAACATACACGTAAGAGGTTATGATGCCATAATATGCGAAATTGCAAAAAATTATTAATAATACTGATATTTTAATACAAAGGGAAATATTAATATATTGATTGCAAAGGGAAATAGTACATTGATATTTTATATTTATAAAAAGGGAAATATTACATGGATATTTTATATTTTATAAAAAGGGAAATAATACATTGATTTTTGATAAATTATAAAAAATAGAAATACATCTAACGGTTCGCAACGACGTTGACGCGGAAGCTGTTTGCGTCACTGTTGACGTTGACCGTGACTCTGTCGCTCCAAGAGAGCCACATACCGCCTCTCTCGCGCTGGCCAGGAATCTCGAACCGGTTAGCTTGAGGGAACCGGAGTGGGATGAGACCGTGATCGTCCCGTGGTTGCCATTGTGTCTCCGTCAGAAGAACCATATTTGGCTTGTACTGGTTCTTCAAGTCCCTCAAAGTGCGTGAGAACTCCTGTGCACGCCTTGCAACTCCTCTGCAGTTCCACACCAGTAGCCGTACCTTTGGCCAGGTTGGAGGTAGCCGAGTCATTCTGGGTATACTCTGGGCTGTCATTGCGAGCTGGTAGTAAGCGCCTTGCTCCACAGTCTGGCAAGTGGACTCCAGGTTGAACTCTTGAAGCCTATCCGAGATGAAGAACATCACGGAGTTTGCTGAGCCGTAGTAAGAAGTCCTCAGCGCCCCATGGTCCTCCAGGAAGAACACCTCTTCCATTGGAGTGACGAAGAACCGCGATGAGTAGAGTTCGTCGACGAAGACCAGCCGTGGCATTCTGCCGAGCTCGTTCGGCAGCTCTTCAGCACGTTCGTTAACCATGCTGTAAGCCAGTCGGTTCCTTCGACAAAGAACACCGACGAGGGAGCAGGCATTTTGTTTGGACGTGTGGGGTTGTGATTTGAACGTTGTGGTGTTGTTTTCTGAGAGTTTTGCTTGCTTTAATACTTTTGATGTTTTACACATCACCGCTCCTTCTTTTATACTCTTACGGGGAGCGTAATTACCGTTTTTCTTGATTTTCAAGATTTTGTTTTTGAATTTTACCGTTGCTTTATTTAATGCTATACGCGTTTTCGGCTACTGAGCCAGTGTTTTACAGCTCTCCTCTGACTCACGAATTCTTACGCCCTGGCTACCTTGGCGNCCTTGCTGGCACGTTTCTTCTGCCGTCTTGGAGAGACGACCATATGCTCCTTAAGGCCGACGATGTTCGTCTTGAAGCGTTTCTTCGGAGGTTCCTCTTCATCGGAGCTTGTTTGGAAAGCTCTGCCGCCGATGTAGCTGTTGTTCTCGGAGTCTGAAGTCGTTCGAGAACGAAGTGGAGAGTCCATGGCTGAGAGTGAGTATCTCAGCTATGAGGATGGTATTTATAAGCAGAAGAGATGTCGCTTAAGGGTATAAGCGGTATCTCATGTTGAGTCTGGACACCTGGCAGAGTGTGCCAGAATCTTATCGTGGTAGGACCCACGGATAAGACGGAATTTCGGGGACGAAATTCTTTTTAAGGTGGGTAGACTGTAACAGCCCGGGTAAAATTTTTGATTTTTACCGGGACTATAAAAGTCTATTTACCGTGATTTACTGTTGAATTAATCTTGGGTAATTAATTCAAGGTAAATCGGGAGTTTTTTTCCGAATCCGAGTGTTTTCCCGCGCTCGTGATTTTCCCGTGGATTTTTCGAAACTAAGTTGGTATTTTTCGGGTTTCGGAATTTCTCGGAAAATCACACCGGAAAATAACTAAGGGGGCATCAGTTATTTTCTGGTCTGGATCGGATTCGCCCGTAATGAGGACGAATTGTATTATTGATAATTCACATGTTAAATAGTGAATTTTCAGTATATAAAGGAAGGAGGCAGCCGGTGGAAGAAGAGAGGAAGAGAGGAAAAAAAGAAAAGAGAGAAAAAAAAAGAGAAAAAGAAAAAAAAGGAGAGAAAAGAAAAAAAAAGAAAAAGAAAAAAATAGAAAAAAAAAGAAAAAAACAGAAAAAAAATATACTGAGAGAGTAAAAGAAAGAAAAAAAAATAGAAGAAAAAGAAATGGAAAAAAAGAAACAGAAAACAGAAAAGGAAAAGAAAATTAGAGAAAAATAGGAAAAAAAAAATAGAAGAAAAGAATGAAAAAGGAAAAAAAACCCGTGAACAGTCGGGTCACCTTTCTTCCGCCTCGGGTCACTGTTCACCAGGTCGAGTTATGGCCGTCATCTCGACGCACCGTCGCCACCATGAGCTCCGTCACGCCGTCGCGAGCTCACCCCTGGCGTCGCCGTCGCCTTCCACCACGGGAGCCGCCTCAACGCGCCGTTGACCCGCCGGATTCCCACGGATCTGCTTCAGCCGCCTCCTGCGCCTTCTGCCGTCGCCGCCGCGCCCAGCTACCACCACCCCTGGAGTCGCCAGCCGCCGCCTGATCTCCTGCGCCGTGCTCGCCTTCTCCCCGCCTCGTTCCCGCCGTCGCGGCGCTGCAACCCGAGGTAAGGCCGGGTTTCCGACCCGTTTCCTTTCCGGGTCGCGCCCTTCCTGGGTTGGATCCGGGTTGGGTTTGACTTAATTATTTTTTTTTTATATATATATATACATATATATAAATCTATTTATACAATTATTTCTGTTAATTAATTTCTGAAAAAAAATATACATGTTCTGAAAAATATAGTAAGCTTAGATTATGGTATAAATATGTATATACTTTCATTCTTTGCAAATAAAATAACTATGTTTTATTATTTTCTTTAGAAATTGTTATTTGGAAAAAGATATATATATGTATAGTACATTTATTTCTACTGGAATATAACTCTGGGAGGATATATATTTTGAGAAAAACTGATAGTATGGATTTTGGTATTCTGGAAAATATATATAAGTATATTTACTTTGACTCTTGGAATTAAAGATAATTATATTATTGTTTTGAAAATTAATATTATGTTTATAACATGAAAATAATTTCTGAAAATTTAATATATATATTATTTCGTCTGGAAAATTATGGTTATGGTATATGTATATGAATATGTATTTTGGAAATTAAAGTTAATTATGTTTTGTGTTGGAAAATTAAATTGTATATATATTTAGAAAAGATAAATACTATACATATTTTCTAGAAATTATAAATAGCTTATTATTTTTCTGGAAAAATTAAGGAGATTATATTTTGGAAAATTATAAGTATCTTATGAAAATATTTTGAAAAAGAGTTTTTAATTAAAGTATGGTACCGAAGTAGTATTCGGATATACGTTCGGATAAATATTTTCGGTAAATGGGAATAATATAAGATGAGAACCGGGATGGGTATATTACGTAATTGGCGTCATTGCATACCGATTATGTGCATTTATGTGTATATGTTGTTTTGATGTTTAGGTTTGGATATCGGGTAGTTTCCCGAGGAGCCGGCGTCGGACCGGTCATAGTTTCCGAAGTTGAGTAATCGGCCAAGGTGAGGATGGATTTCCTTCAATATGTGCCTTATTACTCGGTTATTGTGTTTGGTGTTGTTGCATTGTTGGATGTTGTGCTTTTGTTGTGTTTTGGCTCGGGATGTCTATCCCGGTGCTTGTTTGGTATTTTTGGGATGTTTATCCCCGTGTCGATTTTCTGTGTCGTTTGGAATAAGTAAATGGATAATTGATGAATTGTGATGAGGATGTCGATCCTCGGTATTTTGGTTAGGGATGTCGATCCCTGAGTTTGGTTTTTGATGATGATAATATAATTGTCACGTGGTAAGTAGAGGTACGACCGGATGGTTTGTGACTGTTTTGTGGTGCCATGATCTGGGTTACTTGTGATGGGCATGTTGATGCCAGTTTGATTGGGATGTTGATCCCTGAGTTTGATATTGGGATGTTGATCCCGGGTTCTTGTTGATCTGGCACCAGGAACAGGTTGATAACCTGGTACGACCCTAGCTTATCCGTGACGGGGCCCGAAAAGATAAAATTGGATAATTGGATTTTGTTGAGTCTTTTGGTCGGTTTTTGATCGTTTTTGGCCTTGAGTAACTTTAGTGTCCATATTGATGGTCTTTCCATTGTCGTGAGCACTTCGGACTCACCCCTCACCTGCGGGCTTTCATCCCGTAGGATGAGTTGTTTCATGTACAGGTTTGTTGCATTCCAGACAGGTTGCGGCGTTATCCCTTGGACAGGCTTGGATCTATAGTTTGCATGTGTCGCATACAGTGTTAGTGAGTTTAAGTCTTCCGTTGTGCATACCTTTACTGTTATTGGGCCATTGGGCCGATTGTGTTATTGTTATTGTTTATATTATGGGCTGTTGAGCCCGGATATTTGTTGTATACACTGTATGCTGGTTTCATTTTGGGTTGGGTTGTCACAGTTCCGGCTCGTGTTTACTGTGTACGGTAAATTCGGGTCGGGGCGTTTCATAAATCGTTTATATAACATAAAAAAAAAGAAAAGACCTAATTTATTTATGTAACATCACAAAAAGAAAAAAACTCCACAAGATAACAAAAATAAAATTATCAAACTAATAACGTCATTTTTTGAGTTGCTTTTCCATTCTATGTACAGCATGATAAAAATATTCTCTAATCCTATTAGTATTTTTTATTACCAATTAGCATATATTTAACATGATAATTTGCATCGTTTGCCAAATATAGCTAGATTCATAATCTGTAGGTATGTTTAAGTTTCATCCATTAAACAAAACTGAACGGTTACAGAACTAAATAAAATATGGATAATAATTAAAATAATTATGACTTAATTATTACAATAATTAGCAAGCCAATTATGTAGGTGGTGTATATAGTTGTATACAAAACAACTATAATAATGAAACAAAATGTGCAATATGATTATGCGGATAATGCTACAAAATAACAAAATAAGACCTAAAATCTTCTTAACGATAAATAAAATTAAATTAAAGATATGATAAGAAAATTTTAAAAACAAATTTGTAGTAATTATTTTGTAATCCAGTATGCGCAGGAATGCGTAAAAACATAAATACATAAATATTAATTGGTTTACCGCTTTTTATCTCCTTTCATTGGAAGTTTAACCACTTTTAGGGATAATATTGTCCAAAAACAAACAAACGCGGCTAACATTGTCATTCAACAAGAGAGTGGAGTGCATATATAAGATTGTGGAGTGCAAATATCGCCACCCATATAGATAATGGTGTTACTTTTTGATTGTGTGTTTTTCTTTTATGGTATTAAGCACCTTGGATTATTAATGATCTCTATCTCGCCAAAATAAATTACCGTAGCAAAGCCGCGGGAATCACACTAGTCAGTGATTGGTTGGCGTTGGGAGGATTACCTCTTAGGCAAAATTTTCGCCTCCATACTTTAATGTGTCCATATATTTAAATTTGGCTGTCATACTAATTTTTCTCAAATTTTGGTACTTAAACGACTACTCTTTTTTTTTTATTATTAAATTTAGTAATGATCAGGATGTGGCTGATGTTAGAAGCACGTGAACAATGGGATGAGCAAGCAGAGTGGAACAAAAATAACTTTTCTATTGCAATACATGCCACATAATATATTCAAACATTAAATTTATTTTTTTTAGGAATAACATTAAATTTAAATTTTCTTGAAGGAAAATTTCATTTCTTTCACTTTTTATAATTTTGGAAAAATTATGACCTTAATGGGCTGTAGCTAGTAAAAGAAGTCCTTGATAATAAAAATTTAAAAGATTTATTAAATTGATTTTCTCTTTTTTATTGACATAAATGGATGCCATTTATTTATATAAAGGATGGAGTAGCAACTAAAAATCCATCATAAGGCCCAACCATGGTCCAATACAATCAGATTTATTAAATAATATTTTTTAACTAAATTAGTATGAAAATTATAATAAAATGAAACAAAATTTTCTTGCTTGATTTTGAATGTTCCACCACGAACCATGGTTTGTTTTGCATTCAAAATCATGGAGAATTGTGGGAGGATTGATTCAACACGCAAAAACCGGTTATGAAGTTGCAAAGTCCACAAAACCCGTTGAACCTCCCATGGGCCATGAGCCCATGACCCAGCGGATTTCG
This sequence comes from Turnera subulata, assembly GCA_028386065.3. Taxonomy (NCBI): domain Eukaryota; kingdom Viridiplantae; phylum Streptophyta; class Magnoliopsida; order Malpighiales; family Passifloraceae; genus Turnera; species Turnera subulata. Next base: position 39,433 of record JAKUCV010003748.1, read on the forward strand.
AAGCTGACAACCCATTAAGGGTTAAACACCGGCTCGGCCTCCAATCCCAATTACTCGGGTTCAATCGATTGGCCAACCGATCGAGTTTAGTAGCTTTGATTAGAGGAAAAAAAAAAAAAAAAACATTGCAGCATGGAGCTTAATATACGAAAGCAACGTGTAAATCTTGTCTATTCACTAGTTACTACACATCCAAAAGTGAAAAGAGCAATAGCACGATTTACTTCTCGGTTATACTTTCATATCAACATCCATTATATTCATCCTACAAACCCTCAAAATCTCGGCCGTCTATGTTTATCATAATAATTTTGTTGTTCCACTTGCTTTAGTTGATGTTGGAAATTCACCCTCCTCCTCAACAAGTATTAGGATATGGGAGAAAACTAATATTAGGAACCAATTAAAACACAAGGATTACCTTGGTAGAATCTTTTGAGTCTAGTTTGGTTATAACAGACACAAACTGATGTTATATGTTTTCCATCAGGAGGATTTGCAAATAAACAAAATTATATACATAACAAACATTAAAATTAATTAAAATAGTACACTTAATCTATGTATATTATGTGTAAAAAAAAAAATTATAGCATAACCATATTATAAGGACCCGGGTAAATTTTCTATTAATTTTACCGTTTTATTTTGACTTTTACGGTGGTGAAAAAATTTTTATCGCAGTTAATTAAGAATTCTTCTATTTCAAGTTAATTTTCATATCGATTTCTTTTATGAAAAATTTGGCAATTAACATTATAAATATTGTTATCTTTTTTTATTCTATTACTGATAATATTTAACGTTATTATTGTTATCTTCATCATTAATAGCACTTTTAATATATTATGCCAAAATATTTACTCCAATAATTTATTAATTAAAATTTAAAATGATATAAATATTCTTGTCACCAATAATTGCCCGACAGCATCACGTTCCTCCTTCTATTATTTCTTTCTTTCCCCTATTTTTTTTCTTCAAGCCGGTCCTCCCCTCACTTTCTTTTTTTTCCAATTTTCTGTACCCCTTGTCTCCTTTCCCCCTTCCCCCTCTTTATCTTCTCCACCTTCTTCCCGAATAACCACACCTCCCTTTCTCCCAATTTCTTCTCACTTTCCTCCTCTGCTCTCTCTCTTTCTCTCTGCAATTATCATCATCGTCACTCTTCTTCACCACAAACCCGATCCACCACCCAACGCACCATCGGCCGAGCCACCATCTCCACCCTCTTCCTGCTTCTCCTTCCTCTCTCCACCGAGCCGCCACCAACCACCTGTGAGCCACCGACCTGATACCACCTTCCTCCCCTTTCCTTCCTGTTCTCCTCCTCCTCTCCCTCTGACGTGCCGCCGGTCAGACGAGAAGAGCCGCCCGAGTCCTCCTCGATCTGCTGCTGCTGACAGCCACACGTCGCCGCCGTCTCTCCCCTTCCACCAATCGCGGCTGTCGACCTCTGCTACTCGTCATCGTCGTGCTGTCGCCTTGGTCCCCTCCAATCTGCCGCCGTCGTCGCGCGTGGCCATTGACATTGCTTCTGTGGCAGTGGGGATGGTGTGTTGGTTAAGGTTTAATGGGCAGTTGGGTTGCTGCTCACGGGTGACGGTGGTGCTGTTGCTGTTGTTGATTGGAGTAGACATTGGCAGTAGCAGAGAAGGTGTTGTTTCTGTGGGTCTTGGTTTCTGTGAACAGTGCTTGGCCGGAATCCGACGAGGTTCCGGCAGCCTCGGGAATTTCCCGACGAGCTCGGAAACGGACCTTCTGGGAATATCAAGGCTTAACCGGATACCAGCTTCCGAGGAGTATCAGGTGAGGTTGCATATACGTCATTCCACCCGTGATAGCCGGGATGGTTGGTCTTGGAACCATATAGGTTCCATTGCATCTTATGGTTATTGTTGTTGATTTCTTGTGATATTTGTTGTGAGGATGGATAACCCTTGTTATGTTGCCTGTAATACCTTGTGTGCTTGTTGTTTGATTGAACTGCTGAGATGTTCGTTGTTGGATATTTGTCTGTTGTGATTATTGCTGTTGTGGTTGTTGGATTGTGATATTGATTCTGTGGATATTATGTTGAGATTGATGTTGAACTATTGACTGTGGATAATTGAGAAAAGGAAAATGGAAAATGGAAAATGGAAATTGGAAATTGAATTTGAGATGATGATTTAATTGTCACGTGAAAAGTAGTGGTACGACCCGATGGTTGAAATTAATTTTGGGATGCTATGGTCGGTTACTTGGTTTGGTTACTTGGTTTGGTTGGGCTTTCATGCCCGGTATGATAATTTTGGGGATGTTGATCCCGGTATGATAATTTTGGGGATGTTGATCCCGGTATGGTATTTTTGGGATGTTGATCTCGGTATGGTAATTTTGGGTTGTTGAACCCGGTATGGTGGATATTTTGGGACGTGGTCCCGGTATGGTAAGAATGGTATGGTTCTCTTTGACCTGGCACCCGGAATTAATTGATAACCTGGTACGACCCTAGCTTGTCCAGTGATGGGGCCGGAAGATAAAATTGGAAATAATAATAAATATTCTTTTGGTCTTGGCTCAGTCTTGATTAAGATGTGCTTTTGTTTTGTTGGGCTGTGATGTGATATGTTCATTTGCATGATGTCATGATCATACCCTGGGAGGTTGTTAGTCCTCAGTTTAGTCGGTTGACCGTGGTCGGCATAGGTTACCGGTATGCGGGTGTTAGTTATTGTCGTTGGTCGTGAGTAGTCTGTTGTTGTTGGCATCGGTTGCCAGTTGTCCTTTGTTTGTTGTCGGCTTCTTTTGATAATTGTCGGATGAGTATCACTTGTCGTTTTCGAGCGGATATTGAGATATGTTGGTTGTCGGCTGTGGTCGACGGTTGGGTGATTGTTATTTTTAAGGGTCTGTCGATATCCAGAGATCGGGATTAATGAGAATTGTTGTTGATGTGGTTACGAGTTGCTGTGGTGACTGCTGTTACCGTGTTGTGTTGTGATTCTACCCGGGGACCGGTTTGTGATGTTGATTGGGTATGGTCCGTGCTGGTTGCCGGCTACGCGGTGAGCGAGGCTCACGAGACTTTGAGATTGTTTGTTTTGGTACAGGGTTAGATGATCGGCAAGCACAGTAGAGGTATGTTACCATACGATGAGGAACCTCTGTCGAGTATAGTCTGTCAGGACTAGAGTATGTATTATATAGTCTGTAGAGACTGGGTCGGATACCCAATATGTAGTCGAGTTGAAGTGTCCCGGTCGGGCACTAGTGTGTGGTACAGTCAGTATTAGATGGTCAGTGCATTGCATAGTCGATGGGGTGGACATTTGCATAGTCCGCATTGTTCTTGTGACTGTATTTGTTCAGTGTTCTGTTCACTACTTGTATGCCGTATTGATGTGCTCTACTGTTAAGTATATACTATGTTGTTCATCATGGGTTATGTGTCGGTGAGATTATGGAGAATCTCACCCCTCACCTGCCCCATCGGCAGGCTACGTTGTTCTTTGTGCAGGAATGCATCATGGCAGGCTGCGGCATCTCCTCTGACGGATCTGGATCCATAGTTGCATCGAGTCAATTTATACTGTTGTTGTAATTATTAAAATTGCTTCCGCGTGCTTTTGATACTGTTGTACCCGAGGTCGGGTGACATGATATTATCTTTAGGCCGTTAGGCCGGATTTTCCTGTTGTATTTACTGTCTGTGCCACGTGTCGGCACTGTTGTTCGGTAAATACTGTAGGTTGGGTAAATAGTAGTCGGGGTGTTTCACATATTGAGATGGTGCACCTATCCAATAATAAGTTTTTATTTAGATAAAAAAAATTTGTCATCAATTCCTAAATTGTAAACTTATATTTAGAAACTAGATATACCTAAAACAAGAGAATAATTGGTGAATTTTGTTACAGCTTTTATTTGTTATGTAAAATTTTTCATTTTAATTTTGGAAATAATGAATAATTAGCTCATTATCAATGTAATCAAGTATATATATAATATAGGGATAAGGCAAGATTTGCATTATCACAATAAAAAAAGAATTAAAATCTGTATAAATGCAAAAAGTGTACTAAAAATTATTTGATAATGCCTTATATAAATTAAATTGAGAATCTAGTAATTAGTTAGTAATTCTTTATTTGAAAAATTTTAAAATAAATCACTATTAAAATACAAAAAAGCTTCAAAACACTAAAATAAAAATCTGTTTTAATTACTAAAAGAAAGTAAATTTTTTTTTGAAAATCTGAATAGAAAAAAATACTCACAATTATAAAAAATTAAAGAAATATTTTATGGTATTAATTAACAACAAATATCATTTAAAATAAAAAAATAAAAATTAATTTTTTAAAAATGAAATATTAATTAATAACAAATTCATTTAAGATAACTAAAATAATTAATTTTGTGAGAAAAAAGTTTCAAGCCTACATAATACAACCTCAAGTTGTGAGAGTTAATCATAATCATTTTACAAATGCATACACAAACCATATGGATTTGTCTAGTAAGCATTAGAGTATAAAATTGGCAAATGTGGAGCCAATGCCTCCAGAGATCATATTTTGTCGGTGCGTAGTATAGTATAAACCTATATATTGAACATACTAAATTTGAACTATAAACAAAATAAAGGTAAAAATATGCCACGAGAGGAAACAATATTACAAAACCGAACCTGCAATTCATGTTCAAAGGGGAATAGATCTTACATCAACAAGGCATAATGATAATGTGCTATTTGGTCACTTAATATTCTAATGGCCTTCCATATGGATAATCACCAATGGAAGATGACCGGTTGATTAAAGTTTGTGCAGTACAAGATTCCAGTACATCCTGATCTTGTAGTACAGATGCCATATTTCCATACACCATCTCTTCTTCTTCAATAATTATAAATATAATTAATTAAGCTGTGCTGCCATGGATCAACACTTGCGCTATGACAATGGTAGTACAAAAACCAAAGCAAACACACTGTACTGCATGTCCTATTCCTATCATTCCTGTCCTGTATGATTTATTGGATGAACCTTTAACTTGGATATGCATCAAGGGTATATATATTTAGGTTGGTCTACTTCAATAGAGTCTACAAATTAATTACTATAAGATGAAGTGCACATGTTGCAAAGTTGAGCAAATGTTGGGAACCTTAAAACATCATTGAGTGCAGCGTTGATGAATCCCTACATTCTTCTCCTTCTTCTTCTTTCTTCTGCCGGTGTGGGATGATTTCACCAGCGCTGCACCCAATCATGTTTTTTCTGTTATTCCCGGAAATTGCCAGAGAATGCTCATCGTGAAGGAAACTTCAGCAGTTCCTGGGGAGAGAAGTTATTTCTGGGAATGTTAGGCGGTAAGTCGGTAATGGTTTTTTTTTTCTATCTTTCCAAAATCCAAATAAGTGATGCGAGTATCACACTATATATCATTTACAATTTGCTGCAATAAAAACACCAACTTTGAAAGCAAGAAAGTTTTTGGTGTTCTTTATAAAATTGTGTTTGTTTTCAGTTCACACATTCCCATATTTAGAGGATGGAACTGCTTTAGTTGTTTACGGAGCATTTCTGCTGCTGGTTTTGGTAACTATATCTCACTAGCTAATATATATAATTACTCCCATTTTGTTAGGATAATCTAGTTGAGGGATTTGTTTTATTTTTCCATCTTTACAACATGCGTTTAATTTAGGCTATCCTATATATCCATCCACATCGTGAAGTACAAGAAAATATGAAGTACCACTACCAACGCACACATTAGCACCAGTGCCTATTTGCAGTACTTTAAAAGGCGAATAAATCTAATGAGTTTATAATATTCAGCACCCGGGCCACCTACTAATTATTAAACCTTAAAATAGAGCGATTCGCAAAATTATGCAAAGGCCGTATATCATACAACAGCCTAAAATCTGATATCAGAAAATGGAAATAGGAAGTTATTAATAAAGCCTACTTCTTCTGTTCTGTACATCACAACCTCACAGATTGAGCCCAAAATGAGGGGAAAAAAATTGGAAAATCACAGCCTCACAGGTATTGGAACTCTAGAGATACGAGATATGGTCAAGTCTATTCTGTTATGTATCTAAGTTCCAGTTCAGTTTTCCGAGAATAGATAAAGCTTAGTACTACTAGTATTAGCTTACACGCTCAAGACTAACATTATCTAACACACCACACTTTACGGTGACCACTTCTGTAAATTTCTGTGGCTCGTTTTTCACGTTCGTTTCTAGTGCTTGTTGGTATGGGAGACAGCTACCTTGGTCCCTGTCTCTGTTTTCCCATTTTCCCAAAGAACTGATTTGGCCATCTAGAAATGCAAAGCAGGGTAGTACTGATTAATAATTTATCCACAAAACCAGAATATCAATATCAGGCAGTATACTACTGCAGCAGCCCGATTTCCCTTATGTTATTTTTTTTTGTTGAATAAACGGATGATCAATCCTGGACCTTCAAAAAGAAATTATGCAGGTGCAAAAAAAGTGCAGATCCTGAACTGTGCCCCTGCTGTTACCTTTTGTAACTGACCAACCAAGATTTTTTTTTACCATATTGAGAGATGTTAGACAGCTAAAAAAATTATAACCCTTAACAAACTGAAGTGCCTACCCGTATAATCAAATATTTATGAAAAAGACCTACAATGATTTAACCACGTAGCAGGAGCAATATTTTTTCTTTAAGAGATCATAATGTCCTTTATTAATCGACAATGCCTAAGTAGCACATTAGTGTGACACGCAGCATGAGAACATCATGAGCTGCATCCTAAACAAATACTGAAACATCATTATATAGTTCTTGACTTCTAATACCATGCATGTCCAGCACAAAAACGCAGCTGTAGCTGCACTACATTTATCACCACAGTTCTTGTATAATTTTTTTTTTTTTCAAATTGGCAGAGAGTAAATAAAGCTGTTGTACATCTGATAAGCACTAAAGAAAGAATTATATCCTTAAATAGAAGCAACCCTGCAGAATTAACAGCTTTCAAATCAACAACCCCTACAAATTATGAACATAAAACACAACAATATGGACTAAGAAGACATCTGATCATTTATATACAAATTCTGCAGAGGCATTGACCTGACCAATTCAAAAAGGAAACAAAGCTAAGCAGACCCCAATAACAGCATATTGATCATAAATCAAACTACCATAAACAGCACATGGATTTTTTTTCAACCTTGCAACAGAGAGCACCAGCCAGCCATTGCTGGTAACTACATTGATTAAATTAGGTACTATTAGCTAGCAGGAAAGGAAAATGAATAAAAATAAACCCAAAAAGGTATAGATATGCAGTCTTCAAAAAGATTCCTTGCAGAAAAACATTGACCCAAACTCTGGTAAAAAGCGTTTTTTAGTTCACAGGAGGAGGAGAGGATAAACACCCCAAATAGGCCAATAACCCCATATATGGCAATATCCCATTCACCCACCACCACCATCACCAGCAGGAGTCTCCTTAATCGTGGCAATCTCTTACTCATCACTCTCTCCTTTCTCTCGAAAACCTACAATCCCTCTAGATTTCCTCCTCATCAGACCAAACTGTACTCTCCTTTCCCCCAAAATTACACTCCTCTGCCCCTCACAGACCCACCCCCCACAAATAAATGCCCTCCTAAAACCCTCAAACAACGCCCCACATAGATACACACACACACACACAAACACCAACACTCTCTCGCTGTCACTTTGACGGTGGGGAAACAAAAGGGAAAAATATCGCCGCGACTTTCCGTCACTTTCCCGAGAAAAATCTTGATTTTTTTTTTCCGGGAAAATTTCGGGTAGGGGTTTTTCTGTGGGTTTGAAATTAATTCTAGGGCAATGCCGGAGACGGAGGCGCTGCCGGACGACCTCCGGTGCAAGCGGACGGACGGGCGGCAGTGGAGGTGCAACCGCCGCGTGATGCCCGGGAAGAAGCTCTGCGAAATCCACCACCTCCAGGGACGGCACAGGCAGTACAGGAAGAAAGTGCCGGAGTCGCTCAAGCTGCAGAGGAAGAGCAGCGCCAAGGCCGCGGCGGTAGCCGACAATGTCGGTGACTCCGGGGGCGGCGAGGTTAGGGTTAAGAGGGAGAAGGTGAAGATGAAGAAGAATTTCGCCAAATTCCGGAAGCTGGGGAAGGGTATTATCAAGAAGAAGGTGAAGAGGAAGGAAGCGGGCCGCGAGGAAGGGAAGAGGCAGAGAGGGGATTTGCAGCTGGAGTTGATAAGGATGGTGTTGAAGAGGGAAGTGGAGAAGAGGCAGAGCAAGAAGAGGAAGAAAAGGGCAGACCCAATTGAGAGTGGTAGTGAGGTGGATAGAGAGCCTAATGAGGAGGGTGATGGTGTTAGTGGTAATGGTGATGAGGGTGTTAGCGATAGCGATGATAATAGTGAAGGGGAGTTGATGAGGGATTTGCCCAATGGGTTTATGGCAATTTCTCCTGTCAAGGGCTTTGGCAATGGGGGCTCTTGTTCTTCTTCCCCTTGTGATATTAAGATTGGTGGGGCTGAGTTTAGTTCGGTTGGAAGGAGGTGTTTTCGGTCCAAGAACATCGAGCCTATGCCTATTGGCAGTACATTGCAGGTAACTGGTTTGGGTTGCTTTGCGTTCTGGTCTCCTGTTTGTGTGGATTTTTTTTTTGTTTGTTCTTTCTGTTTAATGTTTGCTTGTTTGTAGGTTGCGCAGGATAAGAAGGATGTGGTGGTGAGGTTAAGGAAGGGGAAGAGGAAGAAATGCCATTGGTGTAGGAGGAGTGGACTCACGACCATGATTAGGTGTTCGAGCTGTCGGAAGGAATTTTATTGCTTGGATTGCATCAAAGATCAGTATGTTTCTGTTTTTGTAGTTTGCTTATGTTTCAATACTGATGGCTTACCTTTTGGGGCATTGTCATCATTTGATATAGTACGAACTTTACTATAATAATGTGGATTGCTGAATATACTTATCAAGATGGTGAGCATTTTGTTCCTGATGATGCTAAACTGCTGCTCCTTGTTCTAAATATAGCTCCAAATTGTGCTTGAAAAGTAACTCTCAATTTGAATTCGTATCCTTGTGACCCACCTCCAGTTCTTCTCTTTGAAATAAAGAGTTGAGAGTAAAATCGGCCTTCTAATTCTTGATATCAACATGATCTTAGGTATTTTGATATGGAAGAAGAAGTTAAAACTGCATGTCCAGTCTGTCGTGGAACTTGTAGCTGTAAGTCCTGCACAGCAATTCAATTTGGGGACAGTGAATGTAAGGTCTGATTTCTATGTTCGCTGAACTGAATTCATAAAGTTATATTTGAATGCTGAATCATGATGCACTAACTAACTGATAAAACAACATCACAGGGCTTCCCCGAAGGCAACAATAAGGTGAACAAGGTTTTGCATTTTCATTATTTGATCTGTATGCTCCTTCCTGTTTTGAAACAAATCAATCAAGACCAAAGCATTGAGCTAGAGATAGAGGCAAAAATAAAAGGTAGTTGCGATTAAATCAGTCACTTAGTAATTTCAGTAATTAATAGTCCCATTGACATCTTGGTTGTAGAATTTCCACAGGAGACTTTTTTCTGATGTTGTCAGTCTGTAACAGGTCAGAAGCTCTCTGATGTACAAATTCAGCAGGCTGATGGTAGTTGCAATAAACAATGTTGTTGGTACGCTCTTTACTGCTGAAAAATTATGATGAATTTATTATATCTAGTTAATTTATTTTTCATTATTCAATGGTGCATGATTTGACTTCTGGAGCAGCAATAATTGCAAGACTTCCATTGTTAATTTCCATAGAAGCTGCCCAAACTGTTCCTACAATCTCTGCTTGATTTGCTGCCATGACATAGTTCATGGGAGCTTACCTGGAAATGGTAAAACCCATTTATGCAAATGGCCGAATAAAAGGAAAGCTTGCATATCCAGCAAACAAGTGTCAGCCATGAAGTCACTTTGCCACCTGAACCATAGTTATGGAAGCAAATATCGTGATTCCTCTACATCTTCACCTAGGTGGAAAGCTTCTGATGGTAGTGGTTGCATTGCTTGTCCTCCTACAGAGTTTGGTGGTTGTGGTGATAGCCTCCTCGATTTAATGTCTGTCTTCCCTTTAAATTGGACTGAAGACCTGGAAATAAATGCAGAAGAAATCATTGGATGCTATGAGTTACCAGAACCCTCTGATGTTTCCTCTCCCTGTTCATTATGTGTTGGAATGGATTGCGAAGATAATGGCATGAAGCAGCTGCAAGAAGCAGCCGGCCGAGAAGATTCAAATGATAACTATTTATACTATCCCTCTGTTTTGGACATTCGCGGGGATAATCTGGACCACTTTCAGAAGCATTGGGGCAAAGGCCAACCTGTAATAATCCGCAATGTGCTTCATGGTACATCTGATGTGAGTTGGGATCCAATTGTAATGTTCTGCACTTATCTCAAGAATAATGCTGCCAAATCTGAGAATGAGCTAGCTAGTGATCACTTGGACTGGTTTGAGGTCAGTGCTTTTCTTAGTCATGGACCTCATCAGAATGTTGTATGCTTGTTATCTCTCTCCCTCTAAGCTTTTTTTTCTTTATTTACCTTGCAGTTTTAGTAATGAAAAGGTGTTTAAAATGTGTATTCTGGTGTCAGACATTATTATAACATCTGTAGAGTTATGCTGATTGCATATAGAGATGTAGCATGTAGCATATAGAGATGTAGAATTCTTAATGAAGAATAATGCTGCATATATTAAGAATCCCTGGCTATTTTGTTAACATTTGCTCCTGAGCCAACACCTAGAGAAGTGATGTAAAAAATTGTATTATCGTGTTATGATGTCTTGTGCCACCAAGTGAACCTTTATCTGTACTTCTGTGGAGTATTATTTAGCTTTTCTATGTGCGTTTCTGTGAATTAGAAAAGCTGTGTTTTGAGAAGTATGGCCTCTGGTCTTGGAATCTCAAGATTAATTACCATCTTGGCTTGTCAATTATTGTCTTGAACAACACTCTGGAACGAACTGCAACAATACAAGCTGCTTGAATAGTAGGTTCACGTTTCTGGTAAATTAAATGTGTATTCATTCTTCTTTTCTTTTGGCTTTAAGATCTTTCTCTAAGAAAACTATCAAAAGTCCACTGTTACCCACTTTATGGTCTTCTGACTGTAACAAGGCTTGATATGCATTATTTGGTTGCTCTAAATAGACTTATTTTTTGGCGAGGCCCTATGTGTACTAACTGGTGCTATTCTTCCAGGAATTCCTTGATTTCTGTCAGTCCCCAAAGCCGTATTTATCAAATTACTATAATCTTCAAGAGCACTTCTAATCCTGTAGTACAACTTTTATCTTATATGGCAGGTAGAAATTGGTGTGAGGCAACTATTTATGGGATCTTTTAAGGGCCAGACTCATGCCAACATGTGGCATGAGAAGCTAAAATTGAAGGGTTGGCTTTCTTCCAATTTGTTTCAAGAACATTTTCCAGCTCATTATGCTGAGATCATTCATGCTCTGCCACTTCCAGAATATATGGATCCCAGCTTTGGTGTTTTAAACATTGCTGCTCAGTTGCCGCAGGAATTCATGAAGCCCGATCTTGGTCCATGTGTTTATATCTCATATGCCAGTGGCGCAGATCTTATGCAGGATGATTCAGTAACGAAATTAAGATACGATTCATATGATGTGGTACGTTTACCATTCGTGCATCAATTTTTCCTGTGTTTTTTTGTCAAGATTCTCTCATGATGGCAAATTTGAACTATCTTCTTGACTTTCCCTTGGCAAGTATCCCATTCAAAAAGATTCTAGCAGACGCTTTAGATACTTTACGCTTTCTTTTGGCACATAATTTCTGCTTTGTTCTGTTTTGACATATCTTGCAGCTATGTAGAGTATGATAGATTAGCATGGCATACTGAGCTCGTTTCTGCGCTTCATTATTTTCATCTGTTTCAACATACCTTGCAGCAATGTAGAGTATGATGTATTAGCATGGCATACTGAGCTCTTTCCTGGACTTCATAGTTTCTTCTTTGTTCTCGGTTTTAGCATCCCTGCAAAGTAGTGTTTTCAAGAAACCTGAAATGTTTTGTCAGTCATGATAGTAATGCCAATCTATAACTATTGAATAAAAATGGAGCATCCACAGTTAGGGTGCCCACCTTAATGGGTGCTGATTGAAGCCCGGGAGAGATTAGTCCTGTGTTGATGGGGATTCTCTCCTAGTATCAAAAAAAAAGTATTGAATAAAAATGGTAATACCAATGCTGTACAAGTCTCTAATCACTTCTTCCTCAGGATGTGATTCATATGCGAATGATCCTATTTGTTTCTGATGTCAGGTTAATATTTTGGCTCATACCAGTGATGTCCCTGTATCTACAGAGCAGCTTAACTATATTAGAAAGCTTATGAAGAAGCACAAGGAACAGAATAAAGAGGGTGGTGAAGGATCATCAGATGGGGAACATATCGAAGTAGGATTACCTGATATTATCAGAGAAGACATGCACTTGCACAAGAAAGTTGCTCGAGTATCGTGGTTCTCTGCTACAACTCATGAAGCACGCGCATTAAGCCCCAAAGATAGAGAAATGTTGCAAAATGGAGGACATTATTCTGATTCTGATTCTGATACAGATACAGATACTGAAGTCTCCAAATTTTTCTTTGGGCCTGTGAAGAATTTAAGAGCACCGGAAAAATTTAGGTTTTCAGGGAAGCACACTAGATATAGCGGAACGAGAAAATATGCCGACTCATGTGGTGCCCAGTGGGATGTCTTTCGTAGACAGGATGTTCCAAAGCTTGTAGAGTACCTTAGAAGGCACTCTAACGAGTTTGCTCACACTTATGGCTTCCATAAGCATGTAAGTCCTCAAACAACTAAAACGATATTCTTATGACAGAAATAATGACTTCCTAGTACTTGTCTTGCAGATGATTCATCCAATACTTGATCAGAAGTTCTTTCTTGATGCAACTCATAAAATAAGACTTAAGGAGGAATTTGGTAAGGTTTGGAGTATTTATTCATATTCATAGTTAATGAGATGCTTGGTATAACTTTCCAGTTTGTCTTTCCTTATAGACATTGAACCGTGGACTTTTCAACAACATGTTGGAGAAGCTGTTATTATTCCTGCTGGATGCGTGTACCAAATTAGGAATCTTAAGGTAACTTCTGTTCTACAACGTGAAGTTAATAATTTAGAAGTTTGTTTTATTGACTAGTGTTGTTTTTTAAAAAAAAATTTACTTTGACCCTTTGATATTAGCACATCGTTAGTATCTTATCATAGTTCAATGTATGTAAATCCTTGTCAGCCATTGAGTTGGAATATTTGTAAAATTCCCCAAGTGATATTGCTTTTGTGAATTGTTTGCTAAATTTCCACCAGTTTTTTTGGAATACCTTAATTAAGAGTGTAACAGAGGAAGTACTATGTGACACAGAAACTAACCTCCTTAACTTCAGATAACTACTGGTGATTTTGCTGCATATCAGATTTATTTTGGAGGTTATCTAATTCTGGTTTTTGTGTAAACTCCAGTCCTGTGTGAGTGTGGTTTTGGACTTCGTCTCCCCAGAGAATGTTACCGAATGTATAGAGATGGTTGACGAACTCCGCCTGCTTCCGGAGAACCATAAAGCCAAAGTGGATAGTCTGGAGGTAATTAAAAAATGAAACTTGAGTTTGATCTCCGTACTTTTGGCTATTTAATGAGTCTAGCTTAAAATTTTTCAATTAACCAGGTGAAAAAGATGGCCCTTCTTAGTATCAGTAGAGCAATCAAAGAAATCCGTGAGCTTACTGGCCCAGAGTAAGTGCCCTATTGAAATGTGCAAGTGTTGCTTCTTGCTTGTATTCCTAGCCCTAGTACGTGCGAACAAATGAGTTAATCTATGATATGCATTTCATGCTTGATACTGTATTTTGTGGTTTGAGGCTTATTAATTACATGCCTTGTTTGGATTAAAATAACATTTTGAATGTGGCGAAGATGTACTCTTGTTCCGAGGGAGCAAAATCAATTCTTGCATAGTTAGAAACGTTGGCATCTAGCATATGTTGAAGCCCTTCTCTGCTAGTGACATAACGTGCCATTATAGAACACTTCTGTGTTCCCATCATATAAAATGATCCAAGATATTCAAAAGCTTGAATATTTCTTTATGCCATCTAGTATCTCTTTTCTTAGACTTTACACATGTTACATTCTAGAGTATGCTTATCAAATTCTCTCCATGATACCTTGATTAATGGCTTAGTCATTCTAATTATTTTTCAACACGAGGAGTCGGGCTTCTGTTGAGTTTGAACTGTGATCTTCTCTCCATGGTGGCCATTTTCTTAATGGACTTAAAAAATTTTGCTTCAGCGCATGTAGCAAGAAATTTACTTGTCTTATTACACTCTATGCAGGGCTACTGGGGAGATGAACAGTTGACCACACGGATTAATAACAGAAAGGCAGCAGATTAGAGGATAGCATTAGAGCTTGTATTCTTATCAATTGTATCATACAAGGTATTCATCTTCGCACCAGCATGTTCCTCATGCAGAAATTTTGTAGATACCCTAAGCATTTTTTTTTTTCTTTTCAGATTAAACAATAGTAGTTCTTCTCTATTTTCTGCTTCCTGTTGTAGATGTAAAATGTACATAATCCCCCACCCATCGGTTGTACATAATGATAAGGCAGCAGAGCAGCATTATTGTATACTATTTGTATTATTTTCCGAGTTAAGTTTCTTTTATATCGGCGTCTGACGTTCGAAACAAAAGATCAACTTCTAATGTTACATGCCTTCTGTAAACCAAATTGGGAGGGCCTCCGTCGGTAGAGATATTTGTTGACATTTTATGGGGTTTAAAACATATATTTCTCTATCACAACCTTCACAGGTTGATCATTTAGACAGCTTCAATTTCTTTATTAACATTTAACAGGACTACGCATATTGAGGACATTATATATTGGAAAAAGACGACTGTGTGGTGTCGTTTGTTTATACTTGAATAGTTCTCGAGGTAAGATATGAGATTTTGTTTGTTTGTTGGTTGGTTTAGAAGAAAATATTGATTGCACAATCTGTCATTCTTTTTCACAATGAGAACGGGCTGGTGTACAAAAGAGGAGTCACTACGCTAGTTCGTGTATTTCGCAAAGCACGTCTGCAAAATAATGGATAATGCTCGGTTAACCTATCAGTGTCCTCTAAATCTTATTGTTTACAATTACTAAAGGACGACTTTCATAATTGCCTAAAACTAACATTGATCTAGGGATTGTCTCGAGAAACTTTTACGCACGTTTCTTACATATGCCAACTTGCATATATAGCTGCATTTTTTTGGGCTACCATGAGTGCTATTGGAGTAAATGATATGGTGAGCAACTTCGCCAGCGGACGAATATAATAATAATATATGCTAGCGGCAGCCAGGGACCTCTGGCTGTAAGTTCCAAACTGCACCGCGCCAACATTTCGATCCACAAGTAACGCTATTATACCGTCTTATGATGTGGAGGGTGCTCATATAGTAAACCTGATTTGCATCCACCACTTTTTTTTAAGTCTTAACGCAAATTTGAGCGCTCATGAGTCCCCTGAATTTCAAGAGACCACCAATTCCACCGTAGAAGGATGTTCTCAGAAAAGAGGACATAACTAACCGACCATCATTCACAATTTTTTATCGCTGAATACAAATTGAACATCTAGTGCATGATGCATACTCCAGTAAACTGTATCACGGGAGGTAGATGGAAGACATGTAGAACATCGCTTAATAAATTTAGTGTTGATTTTCCACTCTCAAACTCAAGTTGCACACTAGGTAAACGAAGAGCTCAACTCGGCCGGCCAACGTAATCCAATCACTAATCCTGCAGAGTCGGGAATGTTATAGCATTTCGTATTATGGCTGTACCCTTACATGCTAAGATATAGGGATACAACCCAAACTGAAACTTTTACAAATTTGCATGCGCTTTCATGAACAAACAATAATCGTCCTGCCCAAAGTCCAAAATGGAAACCAACGCAACACCTATATCAAAACGGTGAAATGGCATATATAACATTGAAGCCAATTCGTGTTACAATGTCAGGCATTAAATACAAGAGGAAAGTTAAAAAACCAAAGTAATAGAAAACGAAACCATCAATACTTGACCGATTTTCTATTTTACTAACTCTTTGTTTGGTTCCTCAGACGAAGGGAAATGCAAAACTGTACAGGATGGGTAAAAGGTAGAATGCCATCTATCTCTTTATTACATTCTTTTTTTGCCCAATCCTTAGATTCTCCCGAGCGAATAGAATCTTGAAAGGCTAAGATATAAGAATTAAGAGTGATGTCAAACAATCATCAAGATGATAAATACAGAGGAAAATTTCCATAGAACAATAAGGAATGGATCAAAATTTTCCGGGAGGAAACAAAAAACTGAGGTTCTCCTGTTATTCTGGTATAATTTCTTCTAGTCCTAGGAATGTCAAAATTGTCTTATGGGACATAACAGAAAAGAACCTTCTCATGGGGCCATCAGGCCATCAATTGTGTAGGAAAGTGACTTTGCCCAGTCTGCTCGGAGGAGTAATGTCTGAAGAGTATGCATTACATCATATCCTGGATCTAGCTTCCGCTGCCAACCCTACAAATTTGAGGAGAAGGAACAGACACGCAATGATTACATCTGAATAATAAAAACTAAGATATGGCCCTTCAGTTCAGAACAATTACTGCCAGCAAGCAAGACATTAACTCAATATCATGCCCAATTAAGCTACTTGTAGGATCATTAAGGCATAGACCAAAAGTATCTTTTTAGAGACCAGAGAAAAGAAGAATGAACTTCTCTTCCATCATAAAAAAAAGAGAGAACAGAATGAAGGTGACAAATCAGTTGAGCCATGCAGTATGCCACTTTGGAATTAAGCCTTTGTTCATTATTAAAAATATACAAGGGATGGATAAGAGCTTATATGTGCGTAGAGGAAGAAAAGCCAATAGAATTATTTGCTAACTATAGTCAACGAAAACTGAAGGTTTTGGAGCCTGAGCGTTATTCCTGTGGAATGACAAATGAGCTGAAACTTTCACTAAAATTCTCATTTATCTGTAGTGCATGGCACTCCATAGTATCTGTAGTGCAAATCA
Source organism: Turnera subulata (assembly GCA_028386065.3). Lineage (NCBI taxonomy): Eukaryota > Viridiplantae > Streptophyta > Magnoliopsida > Malpighiales > Passifloraceae > Turnera > Turnera subulata. The sequence goes on from JAKUCV010003748.1 coordinate 56,609, forward strand.
ATTGCAGTGCGAGCAGTGTGGATGAGGTGTTCATGGTGGTTTCTCGATTCTCATTTACAAATTACAATGTTGCAGGTTCAGTAACAAGAATAATAACTCTTATTTCCAAGCCATATAGTGTTTAGTTGTTTTCCATAGCAATCCTCCTACTTGATTCAACAATTCTATTCCTACAAAAGCACGAATAGTCTTCCCCAGAGAATGATATCTAGAACATATTAGTGCCAATACATCCCTACTTATTTCTCCAGTTGATGTCTTACTCTTTATCAACAATTGAATTCTAAACCAGATTTCCAGACCATTTACTTCAAAACTGGCAAGATACAAATTTCCCTAATAATAAGCTAAGTTCAGTGATACAAAAAATTCCAGTAGACTGCCCCAACCCATATGTTTCTCAAATGCCTGAATATAAATGTACATCTTCTTATAAAACTTGAACTTCCTTAGGCAGTATTATTTTTCTTCATGGACTGTAGATAAACATTGAAAAACTAGCTACATTGCAAAAAGACCATCAAAGACTGGTCAAAGATTATTAAATTACCTCTAGAACCAGAGTTGTGACCAGTACAGTACAGACATTGCCATCAATGTTGACTCTGTGACGCCGGACTTTCTCAAGTAACTGTTGCATGGCCTCAGCTGGATGGACTAGATCACCCTCAGGGGTTCCCCAGAAAGTGAATGCCTCATCAACTTCCTGTTGAACAAGATATTAGAAAACATAATTCCAAAATTATGCATTGAAACATCTGTTCTGCACAACACTATAAACACCACATATCATGTTGCAAGAAAACCTTTATTTCAGGATCCTGCTTGTTCCTTTTAAGGACTAGTGTCTTCATCAAAACAAATGGATGCATATTACCAAATTGTCACTCATGTCAGCAACAATATAAAATCCATGATAATGAAAATCAACATAAACCCTGATAAAACATCGCCACCTTCTTCTATTAAACAATAACCATTTGCTTATTAAACCAGTCACACCCACAAGCAGAAGACTAATTCCTATCTCATTATTTGGACAGTCAATATATACAAACAACTTATAATTTGTGACCAAAAGCACAACTCAAAAAGTTCTACCATTGCCATAGATGAAGTACTTGGAGCAGTCTTAATCATAATTTTTTCAGAAAGAAACCATTTACTCATTATCTTACCTCAATAAAGGCCTTTGGATTTGGACAGTTTTGTTTCTTCGACAATCTCAGTGTGCATTCTGCCGCAGTGCGTCCATCTCGACGGGCAACAGCCTTGAAAAATTCTATCAAATTGACTCTATCATTCTTAGAAAGCTCTGCAGTCATGCCAACATCAAGAAATACGACATGAGGCTTCTTCGATTTGAAGATCCGTTTCCGTGAAGACTTGTTCTGGGGCACCCGGACAAGGATGTTTCCAGGATGCATATCTGCATGGATAAAGTTGTCGACCTGGAAAGAAGAAAGAAACCACTAGTTATCCAACTGGAGAGCAGAAAACAAGGAAGGCTCTAAAACAATTTCAATTTCATAGCTGAGAAACAAAAGATAAAGACAGCAGGAGACGCACAGAATCAGTTTAACATCAATTGGAAGAGCGTTACCAGAAGCATTTTCAGTAGAGCATGAGTTCCAATGTGGGCAAGTTTACTTTTAATCCCATTATGGCCTTCAAGGTCATCCACATAGTGTGCAACGCTTTCCCCATGCTCATAACTTTCCACCAAAACAGCCGGATGCACAAGAGGATACACAGGTTTAGGAAAAGAAACATCCTTCCATCTTCGGAAGTTATATATAAAACGGCTTAAGTGTGCAGCTTCCCTTGCAAGGTCAACTTGAGACAACATGAAAACTGCAAACTGTTGTACACTCTCATCCAGTCTCAACCAATTCAAAGCTGGCACAAAAGCTGATAGTTTGGCAGCAAAGTTGATAATATTGAAATCTCGTCTAATTGACTCCCCAACACCAGGATGTCTAACCTTTACAGCTACCACCGTAGATTTTGTTTGTTTTTTACCCGGATACTGAAACTTCAATGTAGCACGATGAACCTGAGCAATACTTCCAGATGCTACTGGCGCCTCTTCAAAATGCTCGAAAATTTCAGAAAGCTTTCGACCAAATGCCTTTTCAATAGTCTTTTTCGTGAAAGCAAAGGAATGTTCAGGAGCTTTGGAATGTAGCTCTGAAAGCTTTATGCATAAATCCCTAGGGAAAAGATCCGGCCGGGTAGCTGCCCACTGACCCCATTTTATGAATGCCGGACCTGCCTTTTCCAGTGTGCGATGAACAACCCGAAGCCACAACTTCCTGTACTCTGGTCCAAAGGAATCTGCAAAAGGTGCCATGATTAAGCTAGGCGAGAACAAAACCATTAAATAGAAGGCTCTCGCTATCAACACAAACCCTTCCACAACAGAAGACACTAGGGAGACCACATAAGCACGCCCATCCTGGGCCCGATTGTACAGCTTATTTGGCAGCGGGAACTGCTCCGAATCCACCAGCGTACTGTTGGCATACGCCACCTGCCCGCCAGCAAGAGCAAGAGCACCGGGGACAATCAAATGCGAGCGTGTCAAGGCCAAGCTAAACGCCTGAGCAATCTTGTTTATGATGGGAAAACTCCTAAAATTGGCAGAGCCCGAGGATACAAGCCTTCTCCAGGCGACCTGGGAAGGGCGTGCCCCGACAACATCCCTCCCCGGCACGCCCTTCCCGGAACCAGCTGTATAATTCCTGGAGAAACCCCACTTGCGGGAAAGCTGCTCCTTCACATTGTAAAAGGCGAAGGAGGAATACCCTCGAAAAGGGAAGCTACAATGCCCGTAATATCTATACCGCACCAAAGGCAAGTTTACACCAACCCTAACCACCGTCCTATACTTGCCTAATTCCACTTGGCTACCACTCCGGTCCGGTAAAAGCGACCTAGCCACCTTCCTAATATTATTCCCAAAGGTCAAAAACCTGCAATTCCCGCAAACCACACACAATCTTAAAAAAACATAAAACACAAAAAAAAACCAGGGATCTTTTGTTTCCAAATAAGCTAATTAAGCTACGCATTTATTTAACACAGATTGATCGCCAGCATAAAACATCAAAAAATCGAAAAATTGTAGCATGAAAACGATGACTCGTTCCGGAGAACCGGGAATCAAGGGGGGGACCTGGACATGGCGATCCGGAGAAACGCGGCTGAGCTGGGGAGGAGGCTAACGTGCGCGGGAGGTGAAGGATGTGAGGTTGTGTTGGGGATGTCGGTGGAGCTGATAGCATTTTTTCATGGGAGAGACTCTCTTTTCGGTTCTGGCGGTGGTGGTGCTTTGTTTTGGTGGATTCGGAGGGGAGAAGCAGAAAGGGTTTTACACGGCGGTTAGGGTAAGATTGAGGGGTGGTGATTACGGTCGGTTTCTGTTTTTGTTTTGCAATAAAAGAAAGACCCGAGGATTGAGGACCTTGTAATTTGTATACAGGGTTGAGGTGGCTAACGGCGCAAGAAAGAACGCAAAGAAAGAAAGAAAATGGAGAAGGAGAAGGAGAATGGCAAAATTGAAAAAAAAAAAGTTAGGATCGTTTGTTGGGCCTGGGGTTTTGGTGACTTTGGGCCCACGCTTATGACCTAAAACTCTCTTTATTGTGAAGTCGCGGTCCTCCCTCGTGGGCTTCACGCTAGCGCGCGTTTTGTTTTTGCTTGGCGAGCTTTGTGACCACGTCTTCGCTTCCTATTCCCAATTTCCCACCCAACTTATTAAGTGCTGCTGCCTGCCTCTTTCCTTCTTTCTTTGTTTTTTTTTTTCTTTTTTTTTGGGCTGCTCCTTCATATTCACTCGCATCTCGCAATCAAACATAAAACAGAATAACACTTCTTTCAAAATTCATTGCATTGTAGATAATTTTTTTTGGTTTCCATCCGGTATCTGGAGCTTCGCCCCGTCACTAATCCGGTTCGACCCGAGTCGGCAGTGTAGATAAATTGACCAGGCATTTTTTTTCCCCCTTTCTTTATTTGTTATTGAAAACTGTTGATTTAATTAGGTGAGAAATATACTATACATTAACATAGTAAAGTCATAATCGTTATGATGGCATCAAAACAATGCTAGTCGTACTCGTACATATAAAAAGCAATGGAATTCTAGAACCACCAAGGAACTACCCCAACAAAAAAATGCATTGCCATGTAAATTAGTAGAATTAGGCTCTGAGCAAACTGTCACATAATAATAATAATAATAATAATAATAATAATAATAATAATAATAATAATAATAATCCAAACTCTTGCTTCTTTTTCACACCCTATGTAATGACCAAATTAATTAATTAAATGCCGGCAAGAGTCACTCTCTAGATATCACTGATGATCTTCAGCAGGAGTTCAGCACTGGGTACATCGCCATACTCAGTACCCTGAAGCCACATAAGATTGAGGGAAAGCAAATTAGATAATCAAAATTAAACTAATGAAAGCTTTGAACACTGGTATGCAGAAAATGATCACACATAAAACTAATTTGTTTGCTTGCCTTCTGTTTTTTTTTTTTTTTCCTTCCACTTAGAAATGAATTATTTGTTAATTTCAATTCAAAATTAAGTTGTTATTTCCTTAAGAGCCTGGAATATCTTGCAGAATCAACTAGCTAGTGTTAGAGGAATACATTGGCTTGTGCCTTACCTCAATGCAGGAAGTGATAAGCATGGCTCCTTTAAAGGTAGTAGCACTTGTCTCAGTGAGTTCAAAGCCATGAAAAGCCAAGGCCTCCAACAGTCGAGTGAACCTGCCTTTCTTCTTAGCCAAGACCATCTTGACCCATGCTTTGTTCCCAGTGATATAGGTCAACTCGGCATCTTCCTGCGATCGAATATAACAACAGAGAAAAAAGAACAGTACTGGCTCAGGATTTCAAGACCAACACAATATTCTTAAGTGGCATGAAAATCTGTCAAAAAGGTGGAAATAACTATGCAAATAGGGTCTATTAATTCCTTAATAAGGTTTAACATTACCTGTATCCCGCTTTGCTTCATTTCTTCTGCAGCATCAATCTCGATCTCAACATCCTTTGGCTTAGCTTCCCCTTCTGATGATACTACTTCCATCTCTTGAAGTTTGTCACCAAGAACCTTGACTTGCTTCTGAAGCTCCTGAATATAAGTGATTGCGTCCTCTATAATTGTTGCCTTGTTCATCTAAAACACACCCAAAATGTAACAGGTTATATGCAAACCAAAAAGAACACCCCTAACTAGAAAAGTTGAAGAGAAAATTAATGGATTGAAGAAGGATCACTTACGTTGGTAATAATGGGGACAGTTGCCCGTAGTGCCAGAAGCCTGTCACTTAGTTTCTGTCTCCTCCTCCTCTCGGCTTGAAGGTTCTTTGATTTGTAGACAACATCGGTGTCATCAAAATCAGCCCTTCTCCTCCCCATCCTGCGACCACCAGTACCAGCTTCTTCTGTCAAGACAGAGGTTAGAAATTCCATCTTTCTTTCTTTATAATGTAAATAAGTGAGAGAGGCAAAGCTTGTGCGTACTATTGTTGCTTCAAGTGGGACAAGGTGTGTGATTGGTTATAAAGACGTTAGTCACACACAAGGGAGAGAATCTTGGCGGTTTTGGGTTCCAAATTATAACTGCAGGGTGCAGTACTCAGTACTGTGTCTTAACCTACCACTAAGACAGACATGGAGTGTGTTAAAGACTAGAATATTGTACTTTGATAGGTAAACAAGACATGCAATTAATATTGTTCCAGTTTCAATCCTATGGTAGTGTTTCTCAATAGCTTGCTGTTCCTCTTAATAATGTAAATTTTAAAAATGTAATAAATAATAGTGTGTTTGATAACATAAATAGTGTAGGATATAGTTTCTTTCTGTTTATTTCCCTATTGGCTTGTGAATCGTTTAGCTGCGTAAGAAATCAAATTATCAACTAATTCAGTTGTAGATTTTGTAAGCAAAATTTTCTTGTTAGCAAATGTGTGAATACTGGAACTATTTTTGCAATCACCTAGTGAAATTCCTGATCGTGGTCAGTTATTTCCGTTGCATGGATAGTACATATTGCGTGACTATCACTATGGTTCATTGTAGTACAGTCTAAATGTAGGGATGTCCATGTTAAAGATGAGTATATGTGCGTGATATTTGTGTAACAAGGCATAAGATTCCCAGCATTCTAAAGCAGTATAGGAGCTAAAAAAATACTCAAAATATATTCCTATATCTCAATTTCAATTCTAATCTTGTGATGTAAAACTACCAAGGATCACTCCAGAAATGGTGGGTTATAGACAGCATGTAAGACCTGCCTTGCACTCTCCAATAAAATTTGTTTCAGCACCAATTGGCACATATATTGTCACGGGGTCATTACCCTCTCCCCAAAAGGTCAACCTAGTGGGGTGTGCAGCACCCCTGTATATATGGCCCAAGACCTTCCCCTTCCTTTCCGATGTGGGATTCCGTCACATTCTCCCCCACCGAATCCGACGACGCCCTCGTCGTCGACCGGGCACCCTGCCTACCCCGTCCCCACGGAGCGCTTGGCGTGACATCGGAGTTGGGTTGGGTCGGCTCCGCTACCACTTGTCACGGGGTCATTACCCTCTCCCCAAAAGGTCAACCTAGTGGGGTGTGCAGCACCCCTGTATATATGGCCCAAGACCTTCCCCTTCCTTTCCGATGTGGGATTCCGTCACATATATCCTCGTATTATTGTGTTACTCGGTACTTCAAGCATCAAATTCTTAGACAGTTTTTAGAAGTACAGTAGCAATGGCTACGCTTAGCATTACCGCTGTAAGCTGTGCATAAACTTTAATTCCTATCTAAATATAATGCAATCATTAGCAAATTAGGCAGCGAGGTACTGTCAATGCTCCGACATGTTTGTAAGTTTTGAAATCCAATTCTTGTTGTCTGTCGTAAAAAAAGTTCCAATTTTATCGGATGTCTCCAAAGGGACTGAAGTTGGATATCTAATAAGTTCCGAGTCAGGACAAACTTTAGGGTTTAAGCAGAGTCAGAATTTCCTCCTTATTTTTTTTTGGTCAATAGAAAATAGAAACAGCTTACACTTTACAAGCAAGCCATGGCCAAAATATGAGTTTCAGTTACAACAATCATCACCCCCGTACAGTTAGAATCGGTGCTTGAATCTGTGGGTTCCTCTTTTCTTTGAACTTTCTTTTTTAACAGTAGTTTCTCCCATACCTCATAGAAGATTTTCATACAGTGGATCCTAATCTCAGATACGCATATATATATGTACAACGAAATCGTGAGCAATGTGCTTATTGGGCCTACTAACCGCAATACAAATGGGCCAAGGACCGAATTTATTTGCGAGAGGTAGAAAAACACTTTTGCTACACGCATGTACATAAAGCGACGGCACTACACAATTCTCAAACAAAAGCCTAGGCACTACACACAAAAGACACTTTATTACTGGGAATGCTCGAAATTAATTAAAAGTCCATGATCAAAGTTTTCTAATCAGTTTCCTTCTGGGAATTAAAATACAAGGCAGCAACTGGAATCCCAAGTTCATTTTGAGCAGCAAATTGGCGGGTGCTAAAATTGACCCGCGCATCTGGCGCTCTCCTCCCTCCCAAGAACGCCCCTCTCTGCTTGAACAGCGCAAACACGTACCGGTGAGTGCCGCTAGGCGGCTGCGGCCCCATGTACGGCACCAATTCAAAGCCTTCACAAAATCAACCGCATACCCACCAATTCAATTCCATTGAATTTATAAAAATTGTATTTTACTTACAGTATTGTAACTAATACAGTTGGTGGAAAACAAAACCTTTTGTGGCATCGCTTTTTTCTGGTATATCTACAACAATCCTACAATAACAAGAACACATGCAAGTCATGTCCACACATATTCGTGCAAAATTCATTTATTAATATTTATTAATTTGCAATGGCATAGCATAGAATGAATTAATTAATAAATACTGGGCTTAATTGTATACCAATGGAGCCACTCTCGATATGTTGGATCGCTAGGACTTGGAGCATCAGGATCCACCATAACCTTTTTTTTTCACATTTCAATGACATTAGAAAAAATAAATCATAACATAAGCCATCATATAATCTATAGTTTAATTAATGGATGGAAAAAAAGAAGTTTCCACAAAAAAAGAAAAGAAGTTGTTTTGGATATATACCAGAGTATAGAGATCTGGGGGGAGACGACTGGAGCCAATAATTTGTACATTGGGTTTATTGGCAGCAGAAGAAGGTTTGATTTCGCAACCATTGGAAACTTGTTTGGACCCATAATGCACACAGAATTCAGCAACCGGAGCAAACATGTCAAGTACATCCCCGATCACTTTCCCCATAACCAGTGGGTCGATAGACGATGCCATGGTAAAATACTTGTAGTAATTAAGTTGTAATTATGTTGCACCAATACGTATGGATTGTGCCATTTTATGTCAGTCCTTTAGGGATGGAAAATAAACTAATGGAGTCTGCATCTGGTGATAAGAGAAATAGGCTGGAAGAGACATGGCAGAAGAAGACTGACAAGTGGCGAGTGGAGGGTGCACGTGTAATGCCGCCAGCTGCACACGTCTCGAACTAAGGGATGCCTGTCGGCAGTCGATGGCGGCGGCTGGCTTTTGTCTAGCTCTGGTGTGGACCTCTCAAAGTTGTATTGATGGGAAATTGGATATGTGCTGCTTTCACTTGTAAATGGGAAATTTGATTTTTAGTCCACAATTTTTTTTCTCATCTACAAGATCTTATTTGTTATTACATGGTTACAATATGTTGGAAAAAGTTTTAGTTCATTTAAAATTTGGTTAAATAACTGATGTTGTTAAACTTAAGGGTTTTCTCCAGTATAAGTTAATTAACTCAAAACTGGTTTTAGGTCCTGAAATTTTTAGAAAATGATTTAACAACGCTCAAACCTTTAAAATCGCAAGCACTATTTTTTTTTTTCTTTTGTGAAAATAGAGATTTTCATTACTTAATTAATTCACACCCAGTACAGAGGAGCAAGCAAGCATCCTCTCTAGAGCAACAGGTGATTACAACCAAAAGGGGGCCTATCCAAAAACTGACAAATCCAAAGAAGGTCACAGGCCCGACTTCGCTAGCAGAAGGTATCAAGGTACTGGGAAAAAAAAATAGCAATTATTTATAATGGGCTGCTCCGTTATAGATCTCAGGCCTAGTTTAAGGAGGACGAAGCCCAAACAATAAATAGAGAATGCAGCCCATCTTCCCTCTTCACGTCACTCTTTTTCTCTCCACGCCACCCCTTGAACACTTGTATACTGTACTGACACTATAGCAGATTTTCTTTGTTCATTTTCCAAGAGTAAAATTTGTTATATCACTCACCACCCAAATCTTTATTCAGATAAATCGTTAGTCTATATAAAAAAAAAGAATCTGTATTCAGAAACACAATAATAAATATAAATCTTTATATCACAGTTAAAAATCTGGTTTCTCTATCATAATTTGTGGAGAAATTGCTGGAAAATAACAAAGATCTGAACTGCTTTTTGTTTTTTTTTTTTTATCGCCCAAGCTAGGGTAGAGCTGGACGTTAAAAATAAAAAAAAAATCTAAGGTAGAGATGTCGAGGTACATACGGAATCCACAAATTTGTAATTTTGAGTCTCGAGTAGAATATTGTATTGTAAATGAAGTCTACTTTCCTATTCAGGTTCGCTTCATATTTTCTTAGGCTTTTCTACATTGCTACATTCACTCAATTTAGATCTATATTTATCACCGCAAACTGATTTTCCGACGATCTTGAATTTTTCTATAAGCTTAATCAAATTCATATGGGAACATAAATCACAAATCTTGCTTTTTCAGGAAACAAATAATTCAAATAGATTATTTTAATCATTATTTTTAATATACGTTCGTACCTTAAACTTGTTGAGCAAGGGAAAATAATTGAAAACACCTTAGAAAAAGTGGAGAAGAACCAAGCATATTAATATTTTTTAATCAGGCTATGATTTCACGTAATGCATACTTATGAAGCATGACATCCAAAATAACACATTTACTAATTTTACTTTGGAGCATATATATCCTCCATGCTTCTAGAAAATTGGGTCGTGAAATTCATGGGATCTAGCCAGGCTTTGGTCCCTTTCCTTCCATCCAGTCATGGGTTAATGGTATAAATGGTACCCCGAGTTGTTTAAATTCGTCAATTGTATACCCCGACTTTTTTTTCCATCAATTATATACCTGTACTTTTAAAATTTGGTCAATTGTGTACCCCGGGCAGCATTTTGATGATGTGGCATGCTGCCCGCAAATAATTTGTGTTAGTTTGATCCTTAGATTTCGAGTTTAATCATGTAGGTCCATTAGAATTTATACAATTAAGTCCTAAAACTTTATTTATACTCATTCAAATCCTTTTTTAGAACGATAATACTATAATCTAAATTTTTAGTGTTATATATAATTATTACTTATGAAATATTTAATATTGTATTTTTTTACATATAATTAAATTAATTATATTA
>JAKUCV010003748.1:67988-96167 GCA_028386065.3 Turnera subulata
TTTTTTTTTGATTGAAAGTAGTCATTGTATTAATGCATCAAACACGGACTGAGTCCATATACAAAAGGTCCCGTATGAAGGAAGGTGGGACTTGCATCCAGGAATTAAAACCTGGGAATAGGTTCGATGCCCTAGCTAATTTGTGCGCTACTCTATTGCATTGTCTATGAGAGTAGTTACAAAAGAAACTCCCTAGGTGTGAGGATAACAGTTTAATATCCGTTGAAATAGAGCTAAAATAAGAGAGATCTTCAGAATCAGTAGGATCTGCTTGAAGGTTTTTTATCACAAGTAAATCTGATCATATCACTTCGCCGAAAGGCGATTAGAAAGTAGACTCTTGGTATTTCTCCAGTGATTAGACGGTAGTGGTGCATGGGCAGGACTCTTAAAACATAATTTGGAAGAATTTTGGATCAAACTCAAATCACCATAAATATCACAAAAGCTTAGTTGGTCAGTGCATTATATCTTTGACATGATATGCATTTGCATGGAAGTGAACCTGCCACGCCAAATTAAGTTGGGGCTGACTCAATGGAGCAAATATTGTTTTATCGTTCATGACAATTTTGAAAATTAACATTTCGCGTACTAAAAGAAACGGCCATAATTACGTTTCTAATTTTGTCCGTGAAACCCAAAGTTGCAAAAATAAAAACTATTGTATATTAATAGAATAAGCTTTGTTTTTTTTTTTTGTTGCAATAGAATAAGCTTTGTACCTAGTTATAGCATCACCTATGGGCAAGAATTTTATTTCATAAAAACTAACTCACTTTAATCATGTAATTGCACGAATTTAATCTTTTCAATGTTTCTTTTTTTTTTACCAAGTAAAAAATAATGATAAAAATCCTTAATTAATTTAAATTAAAACATTAATGCATATATGTTTATATACAAAAATCATTTTTTTCCGGAGAATATTCTAATTTAGGTGTGAAATATATTTGAGATTTCATTATATATGCTTGTAACTTTTTTTTTGGCATTACAAGGAATTCAAACTAAGCAGTTTCCAACAAATTTTATTCATCGTGAGTTGACCGTAGTGATAATATTCCTACTCTCTCCACAAAAAAAAAAAAAAAAGACTCCGACAAAGTGAACAATGTATAATTTTCCTCCTTTTTTTTTTTCCTTTTTTATGTGTAGATATATTTTATCCTAAGCTGGAGGCGCAAAAGTTAAGGTTACACTTCTTTCTCTTGTCCACTTTTGCCCCCACCACAGGCCACAATCCTTGATTGTAAATTTGTAACACGAGGGCCTTCTTTTTTTTTTTGGTCGAAACCGGGAAGTATATTAATCAAAATATACGTGAGCTCAATACATGTTTAGAAGTCGGTAGCTCAAGTCGACTCCTATCTTATACAAGAAACATGAGGTAACTAAATGTGCGATACATGACAAGAGGACAACTCCTGAGACATACGAACCCCTGAGATGACACTAATACTGGAAACATACAAACTCGGAGAGGAAGACCGGTCAATGAGGTTGGGGAGGCACCATCCGCCGATCCACGTCCATATTAGAGCTAGACGCACCGGGAGAGAAGATCATGCTGTGGCACTCGTCCCCCAGGACCACAGCTGTGTGGTTTTGAGACTTCCGAGGTCGAGAGGTAGATGGGTTGAAATTGGAGGAGACGACTGGGTAATTGACTGAGGTAGGAGCCGGAGACGGACTATGGCTAGTGAGATTCCGGGGAAGATCATGGGTAGACGAGTGGGGTTGGGCATTGGAGACATCTCTAAGGGTTTGTCTTTGGTGACTATCCTTTGTGAGTTTGGAAATTTTAACTGGTTGAGGTTTTTTCGTGGATTGTTTCTGGAGGCGACTGTGAAGTTTGCTTTTGGCTTTCTTAATAGACCCTTCCCCGAGAAAGTCATGGAGAGTAGGTAAGGCAGGAGGTTGATCGGGAGAGGGGTGGCTCTCAGTGGAGTGTGGAGGTAGTGGGGTGGGATCCGGGACTTGAGTCACTACTGGCAGGGCATTGTGAAGATTTGGTGAAGATAAGGGAGGTACCATAGGGCTGGGAAGAGTGGCCGGTGCACAATCAACAGGGTGAGCATCACTCAGAAGATGAAACCGGTTGGATGGAGGGGCAGATTTGTGGGGCAATGTGGGACCCTGCATGCTCGTGAGCTGACTGCGGGGAGGACGCCTCGAGAATCGTGGCGCATTCATCCATTCTCCCCGTCCTTCGCCGGACGTGACAACCTGCCTCCCCGATGTCAAAGAACCTGAAGGTGACGGCACTGTTGCTTCGTTCTGTGAATGCGGAGCATCCGGGCAAGCTAACACATTATGATCAAGTTTCCCACATACATAACAGATATCGGGTAAGCCTTCATAGCTAACCTTTAAGGGTTCTCCTTCGAGGTGTACTATACCCAGCAATGGCTTTGACAAATCAAGACAAACAGCAATTCTAGCAAATTTTGCTCTACTGGGGTTAGAGGAGTTACCGTCAAGTCTGATTGTCCTCCCCACCATGTTGCCGAGTTGACGGAGAATCCTGGAATGGTAGCGGTTGGTGGGAAAATCGGGGAACTGGATCCATGTCACGATCGAATCAATCTTGCCGGTGGACGCACGGAAATTGGGTGTCCAGGGTTGGACACTGAGCACACTGCGGTAGATGAACCAGGGTCCGTCGGTCAAAGCGTGAATGTAATCTTTGCCTTCCCAGAATCGCACCACATAGAAATTATTTTCCAAGTCGACGATTTTGAATGGCCCAGTCGGTTTCCAAAGAGTTTGCAAATTAGTGTGCAACGCTTTGAAACCAATAGGACGTCCGAACAGTTTGACTATTACAGCATTTTCCCATGGCTTGTCCAGCCGAGCTTTGAATGGATCAGATAATTCGAGATTAGCCACGCCGTTTGTATGCGAGACAAACAAATCACCATCCTCAAATTCAGCTTCGCCTTCAACTTCCCAAGGATCCGCTTGGTATAGGGGGTTGGCCCCAGTAAGGAGTGAATCCCGGTAAGAGGGGCGCTCGGCTTCCACCATGTACTCGTCTGAACCTGACCGGGGCATTGATTCTGGGGAAGCCTGATTCAGGTCGACCAGAGTGGTTGGACCAGAGGTAAAGCCAGCCTTCTCCCCCAGTGGTATGACCGGGTTGGTTTGGGCCGGAGCATGACTGGTTTGGTTCACAAGGGGCTGTGTGCTGGCCGGCGTCTGTGGATGGACAGATCCGGTCGGATCGGGCAACTCTTCTGCAGCCGGCAAAGAGATTGCAGGCGAAGGGGGCGGCAAGTCACAGCTCGATGGGGGCGGCACTTCACGGCTAGCGTGGAGTTCCGGAACGCTACCACCGGCTGCGTGGAGAGGGGGGCGGACTGATGGGTGCAACGGGGCCCTTACTGGTGGAGGCGACATCGACCGGTGCCGGCCAAAGGAGGCGTCGACGCCGGCTGGTCTTTCCCGTGAGCGGGAGCGGGCACGTTGGACTGGACTACCTGCAGGGTCGCGGATTCTGACCTTGCGGGTGGCCCGGTCGACGGCTGTCTCTCCTTCCCCCGAGCTCGGAGTGGAGGCCATGGCGGCCGATAAAGGAAGAAAGAAACACGGCAACCTCACGCGCGGGATGGGATGGCGCGTGGATCGGGGAAGTCAGTGAGGAAGATGACGCGTGAGGCTTAACGTCTTGTCGTGTACACGAGGGCCTTCTTTAACTGCAACAAAAATAGACCACAGCTCCACAGTAAAGGGTATTTGTCCTCAGGAAATTAATCTTTTATCAAGTTTTTTTTTTCATGTGTCCCTCGAGTAGGACAAAATTCTTGGTCAACATGCATAAGGCCTTGTTCCACATGAAAGGTCAAAATGTAAGGCCAATGGGCCCAAAAAGTCCCCATCAGAGAAGTATATGTGGATACCACTCCTTCCCCCCCCATTTTGTGTACATTTTTTCTTTAGAAACTACAATTGGCATCTCAAGGCAATGAAGAAAATACAGAACAAACAAGACATGGTAAACATTCGTAAAGAACTAAAGAAATAAAAAACCAAGTATTTGACATAAACCCACTTTGAAGCGTTTACTTATTCAAAAACATCGAGCAGCTTTTTCTTTGGACGGTCGATCAAGAAAGTGAAACATGTCTTGAGGGTCGGCTCATCGTCAAAAAAAACAACATTAATAAACCATTAAATACCACAAAAATTATCTGGATATCTTGACACGTCGATATCCAAATCTGGATTATGGAAGCAAGCTTTTTCAAAATAGCTATAGCTGAAGTGGACATTTAAAAACATGATTGATTGACAAGGTAAAAGTCCAACTGTTCTTTTGTACATCAAAATAAATCCCAATGTACTTTGACGTATAAATGACGTAGAGCTTACATGTTTCGCTTTAGGCTTGACTTAAAGGGTCGGTAGCTGGCTTCGGATAGTACGAATAGAAGATATATTCTCGTGCGGGAACAATTTTCTCTTCAAGAAATGACAAAGAAATAAACCTCTCAATATTTAAGGCAGCTTTTTTTCGTGCGCCCAAGTGGGTATACGGTGGGTGAGTCTCTCAATAAGAATTTTCTGCCTTCACGAATACTCAACTCGAGACCTCACTTAAGAAGAACCAAATCGTTTACTATTTGGATCAACCCCACGTTGGTATATATATAAGGCAGCTTTTCCGGTATATATGTAAGGCAGCTTTTCCAATTTTTAGTGCCATCAATTTGACTTATTCTTGGAAGGTTTGTACGAAGTTGAATTGTGGAAATGATACTTCTTCATTTAGTAATTATTACGGGTTGACTAGTTACCATAGTTTCACACATTTTGATTCCATAGATATATCTACGCAATATTGCTGAAAGCTAGCTGGCTGTGTCTATCTTAGAACAGAGATGGGAAACACAATGTGAATCCCAGTGAAAACAATTACTACACCTTTGAATTTTCATTAATTTGTATATGACATTTGTCTCACACGAAGCATGTTTTTTGAATATAGTTTGTCAACTATAAATAGGACAAAGGTGAAATTAATTAATAGTTTTGGGCACGAACTTAGAACACATTTTTCTCAAGGGCAGGTTATGGAGTTGATTGAATTTGGATTAGCTAGCTAGGGTAATTAAGTTCACTTCAAACCAGTAATGATGATTTAGGTACGGATGTAAAGAGAACCTGCAAGTAGGGGATATATATGTAGAAGAGAAGATACAAAAGCTTGTGTTTCATCTGCATCACCAAGTAGGGTCATTTAATCATTACAGAAACTTTTGGCTTGTGCTCTAATGGGTAGCTAGCTAGCTAGAGCAAAACGAAACTTGAATGGCCCAAGCTTTTTGTAGGGCACACCAGGACACGCAGGTCCATTTGACCGCTAATTTGAAACATGTGGAGAACGCATACAATAATTACGCGTATAGAGAAGGTAGGACATCAAGTGTACAAAGCAACATTTCTATGGCGGCAATCCGGTGAAGAGAAAACGCCTGACATTTCGTTTTCTAGTTTTGGTGTTATAGTATATGCTGACTTTCATCATTGTGAGCATGTTACCATTAATTAGGGCATAGCTAGGTATAGTGTACACTCTATCGACAACCTTGAAATTAAAGTAAAGCTTTCTAACATGGCAAACTTTGAGCCAGTGTATATATGCACTTTTCCTGCTGCTAGCTCACATAAATTAAAAAACCACTTTTTCCTATGTGAACGAGAAATCGTGTTTTATTTAAAATTTGAGTAAAAATTGCTTGCTTTTCTTCAACTGTTTGGAAGTCAAGTTGCAAATGATTCTGTTGTTCGTCTTTCTAATTAAAAGTTGCCAATATATATCAAAGAAAATGCAAAATTTGAGAGCAAGAGTAGCCTCCTTTTTTGGTTACTTTTGGTCCAATATTTAACAAATATCAGATCGTTTTGATTAGAGTAGCAGAGTTAAGTTTAGGAAGCAGGCATTCATATCAGCATCTGCCTGTAAACAATTCAAGGATGAAATGGCGGTAACTCTTAATATTTTTGCATAGAAGCATTCTAAATAGCTAATTAAGATTTTTTTAAAAAACCATTACAATATACCGACATATGATATTAATTTAATTTCTCACTTAGCTTTAAACATCTCAACTATGTATAATTTTTAAAAATTCAACCAGCTGGTTCCTGGTCTCAATGATTAACATGATCATTAAGCAGTAAACCTCAATCATCCAAAAACAACTGTGGAGTGGAGACTACAACAATCGCCTACTAATGATGTCAGATCAAAGCTTAATCAAACCTAGCAAAAAATCAAAATGGATAAGACACCCCCATATTATTACACAGTAAATCAACCATCACAGGGTCAACCAGTAACCCCAGGAACCCAAAAGGCGGGACCCGCATTTCTCTATTATTGCCTCCACGTGTCCCCTAAAACGATGACGTAACAGGCATCAGGTCTCTCGTCTCCTCTGGTTTGACACTGAAGCTGTATTAATGGCAAAGAAGATGATGATAAAGAAAGCGCAGAAAGAACAACACATGAGCCACGCCATGATTTTCAATAAAGGCCATTTTCCTCTTTTTTCTTCTCTGGAATGGTCCCCACACTAAATAATAAGCCACCGCTAGTACACATCCACGTACTCCTCTCCTTCCCCCTCCTTTGTCAAAGTCTCTCATTACCATAATCCCATGCAAATTATATTACTTTATTTTTACTCGAAAAGACAGTTGCCCCCTACAGGTGGCAGGGACAAGTGTCACCCCCACGTGCTCCGACGGTGTCGCCGGAAAGGTAGCCGGGATTCTGACTGGGTGTGTCGGGATCTCTGAAACAAGTACTTTCTTTCTTATGATTGATTATTAGTATATGTATATATTGCCTTTGTCCATATTTGTTTTCTTTCTTTTCTTTTCTTCTATATCAGGAAAAAAAGTTGGTTACTTACATGTTGAACTTTGTTTGGGGGTTTTGGACTTTATGTCAGTTTTGTTGTCTTTCCTGTGATAGATCCGCACTTGCCTGTTCAGGGAAGGGTAAAAGGAAGTTTCTTACTATTTGGAGGAGTTGTCATTTATTAAAAAAGAGGTCACTGTTCCTGTGAACATGCATGCCGTACGTAGTAGAGTGTTTTCTTGTTTGGTTTTTTTCCTTTTTTTAATAATCAAGAATTCGTAATTTCACTTGGATACGCAAGAGACATGAAGGTCTTCTTAATTTGTATATACTTTAGGAGTAAATTCTAGAAACATGACGTGATTATGATAAAAATAGCAACATACATAATATAATTAATCGAGAGGAGACTTCCATAAGATGCATAAGAAAAAGAAAAAAATGAAACGTACGTAATTTCATGAAAAAAAAAGGAAAAAAGAAAGTAAATTAAATAATAGATGTTATACAAAACATGATATAATTCTATCAACAGATATTCAACACCATCATCTCTATGATTATCTCAGAAAATTTTTGGATGGAAGAAGAAATTTAAAGAAACTCTGTTGATCATCAATGAATTTCATGTGATCGATCAGTGGTACTATTACATGAAGTTACTAACATCCAAAATATGATCAGGGACTTCAAATTTCAACATGTTGCTGCAATAGCTTTCTCTCTCGTCTTCAGTAGTACTGCTGCTGCTGTTGATATAGGTTGAATTTGAGTTCAATGGTGTTGGGCTGGAAGAAGGCGTGGATAAAACTGACGCCGCAAAGCTAAAATTGTTGTTGTTGCTGTTATTGGAGATGAACGTTGAGGTCTCTGATGAAGGGTCAATAATAGTTGCTTGATCGGATCCGTAGTAGTTGCTGTAATCTTGTACGGGCACATACGCTCCGGTGCTTAAATTTGAAGCCATGATATTGCTTTGCCAATTATCATGACTTAGCTGATGATCAGAATTTTGAGGGCTGAAGTCGGTGACATTTGACGGGTACTGCTCCACATTATGGCTGTTGTCCATAAGTTGTGCTTCATGAGAAAACGGAACGCAAGCAGTAGTAGTAGTAGTAGTAATGAATGAAGTGCAAGTGGGCATTTCTTGGGTTTGAAACTGGTTAAGTGGTTGGTATTGGTTTTGAATATGAGGGACGTGGCCAAGCTGGTTTTCTTGACCATTTGGGAAGAGCAAGTCCTGGGTTGTTTCACGTTGGGATGACATTAGAGTGGTGGCTAGCCTTAGAAGCTCAGGGTTCACTAGAGGTTGGACCCCGAGCAGCCTTGACATGTTCATTTGAGAGGAGTTGTAAAGAGATGAGCTTAGGATTGATGAGAGGTCAAGAAGGTCGAGCCTCGGGCTATGAGTGACTGGATCAATGCCCATTCTTAGAAGCCTTTTCCTAATGTGGGTGTTCCAGTAGTTCTTGATTTCGTTGTCTGTCCTTCCAGGCAAGCGAGCAGCAATGGCCGACCATCTGTTAATTAATTACCATGCAAAACCCAAAAGATTAATAAATATTTCCAAAAAAGAAGAAGCTACTTGGGTTCTTTTTTTCAAAAAGAGGAGTTGAATGGTTCAAAAAAAAACAAGAAGAGAAGTTGAAAATGAAGAAACAGCAGTACTCACTTGTTTCCCAAAACACTGTGAAGCTGAATTATTGTCTCCTCTTCCTCGAAAGAAAATCGACCTCTCTTGATATCCGGCCTCAGATAGTTAGTCCAACGTAAACGGCAGCTCTTTCCACACCTTTGAAGACCTAAAAAAACACCATAAACAAGAGTAAGAAGAATAACCCAAAAGAAAAAAACCATGCAAACCAGGAAAAAGGGTTTATATATCGCATATGCATACCAGCATTCTTGGGAAGAGTCCTCCAGTTTCCATAGCCATGTTTCTGTATATAATCAATCAGCTTCTGATCTTCCTCCGGGGTCCATGGCCCTTTCTTGAGTCCATTTTTGTCACAACAAGGTGCTCTCCCCATGTTCTCTGCTAGGCAAATACGTACTAGTACTTGACGGTGGTCACTACAGGAATGGGGAGTCTGTTGTTCGAGGTATGTAATTTTAAGAAGTACTGTGCTAGGTGTCCTTGAACAGGAGATATATAGGAAGAGAGGGAAGTAGTAGTGAAGGAAATTAGATTTTACAAAGTTTCTGCTGCAAAGAAAGAGATGTAGGGTCCGTGTGGGATTGTGCTAGTTATATATAGCAAGGGAACCAAGGACACGAGAATCCAAATCCGGAACCAAGGCCAAGAAACAAAAGGGAAGTCAAAAGGATTCGGTGCCGTCCTCTGCTTATCACTTTGGCGACGTGTCCCCAAAAAAATGTGAAGTCCAATTGTCTCTCATCATTTGTTGCATGATAAAAATAAATTATTGTCGTATTGCGTTTATTTATGTATCTTGCTACTTAAAATAGGCAAGATCTCACTAATATTGCTAGGGCCTGCCTGTACACTCTCTAATTTCAAGGTGCATTAATTTTACTAGAGCTAGTAATTACATGCAATATCCCTTAATTTCACTATATATATCTGATTAGTTATTATACTACCTATCATTTTCCGGCTGGGGGAAGTGACAATCCATGCTTTCTGGATTCATATTAGCTGTCACCAAACGTGAAATAGCCACGTACCCCCTTTCTTTTGGTATGACCTTGTTACATCGTCATGCACGGCTTCGTGTCACCGAGATAGTTTAAGCCATGAGCTTCTCTTATAATACGTATAGTGTGAATATATGAAGAAAAATAGTATTTGAGTTCTGATAAAAATTACTCACGAAAAGAATTTAACAGTTCTCTCCCGCTCTCAAATAAGAAACCTTCGTCAAAAAAAAAAAAAAAGAAACCATATCCAAAATATGTGGTTGCTGGAATATCAAAAGTACAACAATGAAAAAGAAGAGGAAAATAGTTAAAACAAATTGGTCTTTATTTTTTTGCAAATTAATGATTAATCATTTTAATTTGTGGGGGGAAGAGGCGGGTCTGAGGAAGAGCATTTAATTCAGTCTGGCAATAATTGAGTTCGGTGTTTGCCGAAATATGGGTACATATTTATTTTGCAGACTCGGAATTGGGTTCTTCTCCAATAACTTTCAATATGAGGTTTCTTTCATTTGCTTTTTTGTATTGTGTATAATTAAGATTTTTTTTCATGTATACAGTATTCAGTACAACCAACTTCTAGAAACGAACTGGATACTTTTTCTTTATGGTGGATTCAAAGGTTTTGTGGAGCTGCCACACTTTCCATATTGTTTTTCATAAATTTGTTTGCATCTTATTGCAATTTAGCTGTCGTTTCTTAACAATATATATGTTGATGACATATCAAAATACATAAATACATCTCAGAAATATGCATAGTCGAAAACTTGTCCAATTAATGACTGCTCAAAATTCACAATCTATATACGTTATACACTTATATTTGGTCGTATTTTTTTACAACCACTGCCTCCAGAAACATCATCTAGCTTATGCTGCTCATCTGAGGTTTAAATTATATATATATATATATATATATATATATATCATACTAGAAAAATAGAAATTGGTACGAGTTGCATTGCTAATGTCACCAAATCTCATGATTTGTAACTACTAGATTTAAAAACAAATTTTCTAACTTATCTTCATTTGAAATATACACCTTACAATCAGAAGGGAATCAGTACGAGTTGTTTATCCTATATTTTATCGGAAGGATATATATAGTAAGTAAACGAATCATACTAAAAGCATAAAAGGTCCCCCTAGAATAATACCATAGCCAAAGAGGAAATACTTTGTACATAAGTCGGGCTATACAGGTCTGCATGATAGTGTGAAGTGTGAACTCAGGTTAGAATGGGATCTGAGATATATACAAATTGGTAAAGATAAGAAAAAGGGCATGTCACAACAAAAGATACTTCGTAAAATAAAGAGCAGATGGCCGGAAAGCAAGAAACATTTCAAAGAGAAAAGTGGTTTGGGGACTTTTTGATTCAAATAGCCAAAAATATATAGTACTAAAAACAATGATGTCCAACTTTTTAAATTCAATGGTCTTGCACCATATTTCTTTTCTTTTAAGTCGAGTTTGTTTCCATTCCAGCAACAGCGAAAGCCAATTAAGACCAGGATTATGTTTCTCTTATTTTATCATCAACCAGCAACAATAATGGTACGTATGGTCATCATCAGAAATTTCAAATTGTGCGGTAGTTAACCATTATATGCTTTGCCTGTCATTTCCAATCACTTTAGAAAATATGTCCTCTATATTCTTTCTTAATTCACCAAACAAAATTAAGTTTTGTTGGAGACCCAATGACTAAAAGGTATTGATATACATTATCTAATAGAAAAATTAAATAAAAATCAAATAATGAACAAAGTAATTGGGAATGCAGAGCATTGGTATATAATATATTACTTTGGCTTTATGCTCATCCAATCGACTTAGCCACAATATAATAGCTCTTGTGTGCATCATCAAAATGCGCTTTTTCGAACTTGCTGAATAAACTATGAAACAATCAAAAGACTTTTTAGATTAAAAATTCGTAATTGTATGTTTATTTGCATGCAAAGCCGAGATCTTCTACTCAATATATATATAAATTAATGCATAGCTTGTGCTCAATTCTTCGCTGTAGTTAATTATTCTAATCACCTAGCCCAAATTTCGCCTCTAACGTGTCAATGCGAGATGCTTTATCCTCCAAAATTGAGGACCACATCGTGGAAAATTTATTGGTCAGCAATATCAGCCCATTTGCAAAGTGCCACGTAATAATAATCTGATGTCTTTGATGTCTGCTCCCATAAGATTTTTTTTTTCTTTCAATCGAGTTGTAGATATGAATGAGTCTATATTTGCCTAAAAAATTGTCTCTAGTGGTATCTTTCAATGATAGTAATTAACATGATATATATAACAAAGTGAACTTTGTTTTCTCGGTTCATGTATAGTATAAGATGGAGGAGGCAATTGATGAATTACGGTAACATAATCAAAGTCTAATTAACTTAGATAAATTGAATTATTTGCTTGGTTCTTTGTAGAGTTTAGACTATCAATAGCTAGATTCCATGTGAAAACACTGTTGATTGGCATTGAGAATCATGTAAAAATTGTCTCTTTCACCTTAGCATCTAGCTATCCGACGAGGTCCATAGTCAAACACTATAATATTCTCAAGTACAGTAGTTAATTATTTCAAATTAACAACATTACTATTCTTGACCCAATTCCTCTAATTAACGTCCTCTTTACCTTGCTTGCTCGTTCTTCCAACCCCAAATAAATATTATGATACTAGTTAATCCATCTTGAAATTAAGGAATGAAATTAATACTACGCATATGTGTGTGGGTGTGTTGGCAATAAAGTATTTGCTAACAGAGACCATAATCTCAGCCTAGCTAATGTCTCCGTGCTTGTTGTAAGGGAGGCACTTCGTGTCAAAGAACTAATTAAGAGTAGCCTAATCAGCATATAATCCCAGATTACGAATACAAATATATACTTAAATTAGTGAAGATGCAGCCATAGGGTACTGGATATGGTAACTACTTGTCCACATATCAGGGTTTGCTTTGTGTAGAGGTTACCCAATGGAGGTGCCTACGTGTATCAACAAAGGGTTGACTCCCCCATGCACATAGAAATTTGGTAGATTATCTAAGTGCTGCTGAGCTGTTCTGATTGCTCCAACAAATGTTGATTATTGAACATTGCTGTTTTTTTAAAAAAAAGTTTAGGGCTAGCTATCTTTATTTAGTAGCGGGATCCAAAGCATGTGTGGTTGGTATGCCACTGTTACTATATTAAGCCATTGATTCATCCAGCCAGTCATGCGCATTTGATTATGGTCATAGATTTTTAATAAGTACGTGGTCTATTTCTGAGTCTAAATGACTTAATACTAACATATATATTCAATGGAGATGATCAAAGCTTCACTATCATATATGCATGCTAGCCTGTAAAGAAGAGAACACGTACATGTCTATAAATTATATAAAAGAAAGCACACCTGGCCTCACTGAGATATATCGAGAACTTTCTCCCACAATTTGGGTCCTATATACTTTTTGTTCAAAATAATAATTAAGTTCCCTTAGACAGGATAGAAGGAGCAAATAATAATATATGTAGATCCTGATTTTCGAGCTTGAAACGTGCACATAGAAGATTGGCTTTTGGAGATCAAAGGTTCGTACTATTTTCACATGCTTGACTTCACATTTATTGGTACAACAAAGCAAAAGGTTCTTAAAGATACTAACTTATGGTACGAAAAATACTTAGGGGGTGGCAGAGATAGCGGGTATAGACTAGGCGAGGCAAAAATAGCAACTTATCCTCCAATTAACTTTCACACCCTTTTTGTTAAACAACTTGATTAATTTGTAGACCGGAAAGTTTATTGTTCTAGCTAGAGAAGAGTGTGCTTGCCGCTACTGACCAAGAATGCTTGCATAACTCGAGGTGCGACGAAAATTAGGGTGTAAACAAGACAAATGACTCGTGTTATTCAAAATCAAAACCAACTTGAAGATACTTCCAATTATATTCTGGTTTTATGAATTCGAAGGAAGGAGCAAGTTGAGCTTGATCTCGTTGGTAGTCAATTTCATTTATTGAATTTTTGTGGTTGGGTGACTTAGGATCCCAATTTCATTATTTATGCTTTGGCTGGACTTTTTCATTGTCCCATAAAAGAAAAATCATCCTTGGATACAACAAAAATTCAAAGCCCTTATACAGTTATACAGAACTTATAATTAGAGATGTATCCAAAGAAAAAGAACTTATAATTAGAGAGAAAGCAAAAGTGCGCCAATAGGAAGTCTGAGAAATATTTCAGCTATTCTCATTAAAAACGGCGAACTTTACATATCTTTCCTTTCCATTCCATTTGGTTGATTAACTCTTGGAAGAATGATTTGCGGTGGCATGGATTAGTCCAAATAGTAAGGAATTTGATTCCACTTAAATGAGGTCTCGGGTTTCCAATCCTCGTATATGTAAAAAATCTTATTAGGAGACTTATCCACTATAATCAGGTGTATAACCCAAGTCGGATAGAGATTAGCCACGACAAAACAATAGATACAAATGGGGAAAAAATGATTTGTGGTGGTGTGGTGAACTTTGTAAAGAGTTGAAGTAATGGCATTTGTTAATTTGTGGTGTTTTCCTATTCTTGTATTTGAAAATTCGTCTTTGTCTACAGATGCAACAAATGTATATCTACATTGAATTTTGATTTGACACTGCTAATGACAAATGAGAAGAGGTAGTCTTAGTTTTTTGTTAAGGAAAAAAATGTACGGTTAATGACGCTGGATTTATTGACACTTCCACAGAATGCCATTTAACCAATCTATTAAACGGCCTACTGCACTAGCAGGGAAACCGTATTCAACCTACAGAAGTAGGTAAACCGACCTCAGCATTTGGCAAATGGATAGCTAACGGCAACATTAGGGATGGCAAAAATCTCCATTGTCGCGGGGATCCGCGGAGATTCCCCGCTGTGGGGACGGGGATGGGGGCGATTATGGACCCGTGGGGATGGGGATGGGGAGGATTTTCAACCCGAGACTAATTTGAGGATGGGGATGGGGATCATAGTACCCGCCCCGCGGGGATCCGCAAAAATATTAAGTAACGATTTTACCCTTCTAGTTACTCCATATACAAATATATATATTTCAAGTTTGGATTTTTATCCATTTTGTTCAAGTATAAAACAAAAAAAAAAAGGTAAAAAGATAATATAATATAAACTATAAGTTCACTTCAATTCACTTATTTTATTTTATTTTCCTTTCTAGGGTTGATTGGATTTGAATCTTTTGGTGGTAATATATAGTTTTAGATAATAATATATATTTTGTAATGACACTAGCATTAATATGTATTTTGTAATTGCTTGGAGCTAAATTTCAAGTTTTCAAGTTTTGAAGTGATGAAAATTTAAAATGTATAATTTGAGTCGTGGGGATCCGCGGGGATTGCGGGGAGCGGGGATGGGGATAAAATTCCCCCCGCAACGGGGGATGGGGATGGGGATGAGGAGAGTTTTAAGTCGCGGGGATGGGACGGGGATTCCTCTATCCGCACATTCCCCGCCCCGTTGCCATCCCTAGGCAACATTCATCTTTCCAAAGGAAGGGCAGTTAGCTGACAAGTGCTCAATGCTGATTAATCTTTTTGTTTTTCTGCTTATATTTTCTCTCTTTTTTTAAACAGAAATTTCTGATAGTTTAACATGCACGGATAAAGATGTCATCAAGATTTCTCCTTCGAAGAGAAAAAAAAAACGTTATAATATATTTTGTGTTGTTCCTTCCCTTTCCTTAATAATAAATTATTAACATAAAAGGAGTACAACGCAGACGTAGAGAGTTGCAATTGCATCAATAGAAAACCTGGCTTCTTTTTAAGTTTTTCCTGCTTACTCAAAAGAGTATTTTTCAAAATGGAATTCAGGGAATTATAATGGTGTGCTTGCTCAAAACGACAGGATTTCAAGGATATTCTAAATTTACCAACTATATTTACAAAACTATTTTTTTTAAGGAAAAAATGGCCAAAGATATTTACTCAAATAATGTCCACAACTTTTTCAAATTCTACTTTTGCATAAGAGTTTAACACAAAAAGATTAAATTGATCTTTAATGGATTCTAATAGAATTATATGTCCATAATTTTCTCACCTTTTGGTATAAGAAAATTATTTGAACATATTCAAAACTGAAAAGCACACACTTCCTTCTCTTTGGTCCTTGTAGAAATCATTTTAAAGCAATTACAAACGAATGAAATGCAAATTTAACATGTTACACAGAAAAAACCAATCAGCAGCACTAGCAACTCCAAGAGAATCGAAGCTATATCAGTATCTGTTAAAAGAGAAAACCATTGGTCTTGGCTACCCTTTATTCTCTCTTCACCCCCGATCCACGCGCCTCACGCGTCTTCAACCCAGCCCACCCCCGATCCACGCGCCAACACACCAGCGCGCGTGCAATCGTCTTCCATCCTTCCCCGGCCTCCATGGCCACTGCAGCAAGCTCAGACGAGGCAGAGACAGCCGTCGACCGGGCCACCCGCAAGGTCCGGAACCGTGACCTTGCCGGCAGCCCCGTCCAGCACTCCCGTTCCCGTTCACGTGACAGAGACACCGGCGCCCTTTCCTCCTCTTCCCGGCGCAGATCGGCGTCTCCCCCACCAGCAAGACACCTGCCGCCCTCCTTTGCTCGCGCCCCTGAGCTCGACGCCGGTGGAGGCTTGGTCAGCCATCCCCGTCCTCAAGAGCTCCGCTCCCCGCAACTCACACCGACGGCCGAACTTCCGCAGGCGGTAGTGGAGTCGCTGGACCCGATAGGATCTCCTCCCCCGTGCGAGATGATAGTGCTCCTAAAATGGCTACGTCCCAACCCGGTACCATGGCTACGTCCATGGAGCTCCACGGGCAGCCCAGGCCCGATACCGGACCGGTCTCTGGTCCAACCAATCTGGTTGAACCAAACCAACCCAACCCGGAGCCCATGCCATCTACAGGATCAGACGAGCCCATGGAGGATACTCGGCCCAGTTATCGGGACACTCTTTTTGCAGGTTCTAATCCATTGTACATGTCCGACCCATGGGAACTTGAAGGAGAGGTCGAGTACGAAGAAGGAGATTTGACGATGTCTCAAATCGATGGAGTCGATAATTTGGTGTTGTCCGACCCCTTCAAAACTCGGTTAAACAAACAGTGGGAAAACGCGATGGTGATAAAATTATACGGGCGTTACATCGGTTACAAAGCCCTGCAGGCACAATTACAACTCATTTGGAAGCCGACGGGACCTTTCAAGATCATCGATCTTGAAAATAATTTTTACTTGGTGCGGTTCTGGGCCTCGGAGGACTATGACCATGCTTTGACGGACGGCCCCTGGAGCATCTATGGCTGTGTCCTTAGTGTGCAACCTTGGTCTCCGAACTTCCGAGCATCTACCGGGACAATTGACTCCATAGTGGCGTGGATCCAGTTTCCAGACTTCCCAACAAACCGATACCACTCCCGAATTCTACGTCAACTTGGCAACATGGTGGGAAGAACAGTTAAGCTCGATGGTAATACTTCTAACCCTAGTCGTGCCAAATTTGCTAGAGTTGCTGTATGCCTTGACTTAACAAAACCCCTGAAAGGGGAAGTATACCTAGATGGCGAACCCCTAAAGGTTGGCTATGAGGGCTTGCCCGATATTTGTTTTATCTGTGGGACACCAGGTCACAGTATTTTAGCTTGTCCGGAAGCAGCTCACAGCCTACCCCCTACCACAGGCACATCTTCAACATCTCCTATGGATGTCGAGGCTTCGGTCGCCAGGTCACACAATGGGAGGGGCGCCTGGATGAATGTTCCGAAACGATCCAAACGCCCACCCCAACGGCAACCGGTCCGCCCAGCAGTGCCTTCGCCACCCTCTACCTCCAACTGCTTACATAATCGGTTCCACATCCTCAGCCAGTCTCCCCAGGAGGATCCCATGCCGACCCATCGTCCTGTCCCTGTTGCACCTCCCCATACTACAGAGACGATGCCCGAGGCCCTGCCACAAAACACGTCCACCACCACTCCACCCTCACAACCTACAACCACCATTGAGGCCCAAGATCCATCAGGTACACCCCCTGCACTACCCACCCTGCAAGACTTTATTCGGGACGGGCCTGCTAGGAAGCCTTCTAGCAAACAGCCTACGAGACTCCAAAAGCAATCCATCAAGAAAACCCAGGCCTTAAAAGTTCCGAAACTTACAGCTAGGGATCACCCTCGACGACAAACCCTTAAAGATGTGTCTAATGTCCCTACCAATCCCCCTACTTTTGATACCCCAGGTTCCGGCCCTTCTGGTCCACCCCCCTCCACCAGCTATCCTACCATCTCCACCAATTTTACCCCCCCCACCCAACCGCGTCACCATAGACCCCAAAATCACACGGCAGTGGTGCTCTCAAAAGACTGCCATCGAATGATATTCTCACCCAATGCACTCCGGCCTGGGTCGGGTTTGGACCGCCAAGTGGATACTCCTTATCCTAGTTGATCATCCGACCTTTGGTTAGCTTTGTCGATCTAGGCGGTTGTCGGCTTGTATTAGCTTGCTTATTAGATTAGCCAGGTTGTTTATGTTTGGCTCTTATTGCATGTACGAGATTTCTTTTTAAAGATAGTAGTCGGAGTGAGCAACCGACTCCTAATCATGTACTCTGCTCAAGTATATTCTTTATATACATCCCGGTTTCGACCAAAAAAAACCAATCAGCTCCTTCATACAAAACAACTGCAAAGCATCCGAAGAAGACAAAAAGGTAATTTAACAAAATGCAACTAGGGCATTATATTTGAATTGGTAGCAGATACCTACAGACAGGTGTGACTATCCAAAAAAATTCTGGGTCACCAAGAATGAGTTATTCTGGTACATAGTCATGTGGCAGCAAGGCATTCAGTTTAATTTTGCATTTGAATCTTTCTGATTGGCCAAGTAGTTCGTCCTTAGCACCATTAACTGACTATGCTGAAAGGCGCCAGAATAACTACTTTTGTTTTGCATGATTACACAAACATGCACCGTTGCCCTCTCGCAAAAGAAGCCAAAAGATCATATTAAGAATGGTAGAACAGCCCTACTATTTCCCCTTGACAGCAATGGGTAAACAAAATATAGCCGAGAATACTGACAGTACCGGCCGGCCATGTTAAGCAGTAGAGAAACTGGAAGAAATCATCTCCACAATTTGGTTATGTAACTTCCCATTACTCACAATAACACCACCGGAGGGGAATATGATCCTTCGTTCAACCTGGTCTGCTGCAAGGTCAATTTGGTCTCCTTTCCAGTCAGTCACCTGACGAACAGACAGATTTTAAATTACAACGAAAACAGATTGTTAAAGACATTAAAAACAGACTTGCTTGAACTAGATATAAGTTCGAAAGTGTCCTTTGAACACGGTAGCAAAGTTACTTGCACGAAGGCCTTAACGTAGGCAGGATTTAGATTCACCATTTATTTACCAATCAAGTACGAAATCTGATGTGGCACTGACAAATATGTATGTCTAGCACTCGCAGAGGCAAGATGAATTATATTTCTGCTACGAATGTGAAAGGAAAATGCATTCACCGAAATAACATGTAAAGGAAGCATGTAATAATGCATTATAAAACAGACTACTACAACAGAATCTACATAACTTTTGACGACCAGAAGTACTAAGGTTCCAGCTTCTCAAAGGTTCCCATTCAGTTCTTTTGTCTCTTTCTACGTATTCAGTCAAGTCTAGAAGAATAACTACAACGCATGACTAGAAATTACCAAACAACTCATACAACATCACAGCAACATAACCCATAATGAGTTGAGAACAATTACTTAAAACAAAAACGAATATAGTGGCTGCGGTGTACCTGATGTCTCATTATTATGCATACAAACAGAACTATGCAAAGTTAAAAGGGTCCCGAAAACAATCACATACCTTTCCCCCCGCTTCACGCACACATATTATGCCAACAGCATGATCCCAAGCCTAAAAATGTAGCAGAATCAATCAGTCAGCCATGGAAGCAAACAAATTTTGCTTTCTCTGGGACAACAACATACCTTGATAATTCTCTCATTTCTTGCTCGAAGAACAAAGACTGTTGCTCTACCTGAAGCTACCATCAGGTACTTGCATAAACTGCAATCAAATAAAAGCTTTTAATCAACATACTGTTCAATGTTAAATTAAAAGACACGGTGCTGAAATTGGAATTATAAACTTGAAACATATAAATATAAACTAGATGCATGGATGGAGACCAGAAAACATGCAATAGAAGCAATGGACATGTTTGAGTGGATATCAAAAGTTCGTTTCGGAGCCATGGAATACAAAGGGCTCTATACTTGACTCCAAATTATACACCTAGAATCTTGTAAAATGCAACACAGGAGGACACTAACTATTCTTTAAATCCTGACTGAAAATCAAACTAAATGAAGATACAATCAATTTCCTGCGACAGGATGCCAAGATATTTTCCAATGCGATATATATGAAACTTCTGAAGGTTGCATAGCAATAGTGAGTTTATCCGTCAAGTAACTCTTAATATTAATGTTATGCACTAGTTATTCCCAAAAGTTAATTAGGACTAACTGCACCGTTGAACTCAATGAGCTGCAACGCAGACAAAGAGCAAGTGGCTCCAACTGCCTAAATGAAAAGGCCTCACGTTGCACAAGCTCTGAACTCTATAAATTGTTTAAATATATCTTTATATCTCTATCCATTTATATTTATAAATGAAATAAAATCCTCGGTCCCATTGTTTGAGCAAATATAGGATGGCCACGTTTGATAAACCAGAGGAAAGTAGAGTGCTTGATTTGGAGTTTCATTCTACAAGATGAATAGCATCATCCATCACATAAGGAAAATACTTTTCCAGCACAAAAAGGCTTATCAGTACATAACTTGGAAGCAAAGTATGCAATTTTATTTGGATGATAGAAGGGAGGAAAGTGATTCACAAACTATTAAGGCATATGAACAACTCATACAAACGCTATGTATAAATTGTTCAAGGTGGAAAGTGTTGGATGATGTGTCCCACCACAATGAATATTACATATGTAAGTATGAGATGTTTGAATAATTTGTTGGTACATGTAGCATGATCACAGAAAAAAATTAGTGCCACGTGGTAGCCAAACTAGTGCAAGCGCAGAACTCGGAAGACAATCTTGCAATTAACAAAAAGACGGAGAAACTATGAGAATCAGCAAAAACCATATGACAGCATAGCAACCAAAATGAAGACAGAAAAGTAGCATGATGGAGTAGACATGTTGATGAAATAAGGCCAAACCTTCCACAACAGCCGGACAAAAGGAGGACTTTTTTCTCGCCAACACTATTGGGATCATTAGTTGCGTTAAACAGCTCGGATAGTGGAATTAAATCCCATGTCTGGCTGTCTGGTATGCAAAAACGTGCTTCAGGTACCAGGCCACATCCATCAACATAGCACCTTGTCCAACCATCAGGCATATTGGCTGATCCATTTACCACATCTGATAAACTCCTTGCCCATGTTCCGCATCCAGCATGAGCTACCATAATGATCCCTGATTTGGGTACCATGCTTTCAACTCCACGCGAATCAGTCGTGGATGTGAAGGACACTGCCTCATCCCAGTTCGGGCAGCCCATAACACCTAGTACAATCTCTCCTTCCACAACAAGTGCCAGTCCCACCTGAAAATTTTTTGTGCTTTTTTAGGAACAAGAAACCAGAAGCTCACATGATTGAAAAGAACAAGACTCGGGCAACATAGCGGAAACTTATTTAAGAGCTACTGAACAAACATTTCGCCAAGGCACACAACTGAAAGTTAAAAACTGCCTTTTAGAAGACTAGATCATTGAGTTACATTTTCTTTCTCTTCTGCCAGAGAATCAACCAAGGTACCAGATCTTAACATGACTGACAAACTGTGCAACAGATTCATATTTTCTTCCTTGCCACAGGTAACAGCAATAAGCCAAGGTTCAATTTCAAGAAACTTATGAAATGAAGGCCACAAAAAAATGGAACATACCACGTATAATGCATCACTTCCTTTGAGAAACCCTTTGGTTCCATCAATTGGATCCAGGATCTGCATTACAGACCAAGTCATCATTAAATCAGTAAAAAAACCATGCTTAAAGCAAATGCATAGACTAATTGTGCCTTTACCCAGTACGTGGCAGGCCTGCCCCCATAAACAACATCATTTTTTCCTCCTCGATCAATTGCTTCCAACACGTCAGCATTTGTCAACCGTTTATCACCGGAGCTTACTTCATCAGTCACCACACTCACCACAGAATCCACCAGATTATTCGACCGTAAAAACCCCGAATCCTCCTCAGCCACCAACGGAATTGTAGGGAAAAGTTTACTCAGCTCTGTTAAATAAAAAATGACTGTCACTTAAAAAAAAAAAAAAAAAAAGCTACGCTACACAGAAACATTTACTCCAACAAGGGGAAATCGAAATTACCCAAACTAACAAGAGCCTGCACCCCAAAATCCGCTACGGTGACCGGAGTACTGTCGTTCTTCTCAAGGATCCGGCCTTCACTAGAGAATAACGACCTTTTCACCTGTAAATAACCGTTATATCTTCCATTAAGCAACTGACGGTTATTAAATTTCTTTGTTCTTCGAGTAAAAGCAGAAAAAGAGGAGAAATAGGGGATACCTACGTCAACACAGAGGCGACAAGCTCTCTCCACGGCATCGACTGCAGCTTCGAGCTCTCTGTGGTACTTTGCGTTTTGGTTTGGGAATGGAAGGCTTGACCTGTAAATGGGAGGCAAAGGAGAGATTTGAAATGAAAAGGGAATTTAAAATGTGTGAAAAAAAAAAAAAGAAGAAAAAAGAGGAGGGAGGCATTTTGATGGAATTAAGTGGAGAGACCTTACAAGAAAGAATCGCCTGCGGGGAGTTGCAGGGCGGAGGCGGTGAGGGAATCGGACGGTGGAGAATGGGGAGTGAAGGAGATTCATGGGTGGCGGGAAGGGAGAGTGAGAGTGTGCTAGAGGCACGGGGAGTTATGGTGGGTGCCTCTGGTAGTGCTTGGTTAGTTGGCACTTGGCGGTTGAAGATGGGAGGGAGGACTGTTGTATGTGATGTGTGTTTGTTGGTCTCTTTTCCAACTTCCATGCCCCAGTTTGCTCTGGGCCTCACTTTTACTACATGATGGGCTGATGGCTACACGAACAACAGAAATCCAATTATTTGTTTTTTTTTTAATGACAACGTTAAAGAATGGTACATATATTTTTCAGGTCAAAACAAAATATTAGTGGTGTTATTATGATTCTTTCCTTCAGGGTCTCGAATTCCCTATTATAATTTGGGATTAGGCTAGGACCAGCGTTATAATATAGGACTCGTCACCAATAGAGTTTGTTCAAGTGGTAAGCGATTTGGTTCTACTTAAGCAAGGTCTTGGATTCAAGTCCTCTGAGAATTTCTATTGGGAGACTCACTCACCATACCCAGGTACACGATTCAAGTCGAATCTGGATTACACGGGAGAAGCTGGTGTGAAAGTCGATCAAGAACAGTCTTGGGAATAAGGGTGATCTTTATTCAATATAGAGAAAAGAAAAAATAATTCGATACAGATCAACTCAGAAAGGTATAAGAAAGGGGAAATATTCTAGAACAATTCCAAATAAAGAAGGAGGTGAGAAAAGAGAAACTTCTACTAGCTATTTCTTGCTTATTTCTGGATGCATCTGTCCTTCGAGAAATTTTATGGTGGGACTCCCCAAGTTTGATTTGTTGTAGACCCCTACTTAGGTTAACAAATTACCTTTGATTGTTCGCTCTTTCCATTCTAGGATTTATTTATTTCTCCATTTTACCTTATAAGTTCCTTATACATCTCCTAAAATTTATATTATTTCCTTATTTATTGTGTATTATTTAGGAAATAAATCTGCACATTCAATATATATACTTATATGGTTTAATTATTCCTAATATAACTGAATTTAAGAACAAGTCTACAACAAATCAAACTTGGAGAGTCCCCACCATAAAATTTCTCCCTATCCTTCATATACTTTCTATTTCTGTGTTTCCAGCGAGTACGTTAATGCCCTGACATCAGACGAAATCTCTCATCCTTCTAGAAGGAAACTTCTGGCGACTGCTCCTCCTTGGATTCTCAAATCCATCTGTTGGATTAGTTGCGGATTGGGCTTCCGGATATGATGTAACAGCCCGGGTAAAAATCTGTATTTTTACCGGGACTGTAAAAGTCGTTATACAGTGATTTACCTCTGAATTTAATCTTGGGTAATTAATTCAAGGTAAATCAGGTATCGCCTTTCGAAACCGAGCCTTTTCCCGCGCTCAGGATTTTTCCGTGGATTTTACGGACCAAAGTTGGTATTTTTCGGGTCCCGGAATCCTCAGAAAAATACACCGAAAAATAACTAAGGGGGTATGCAGTTATTTTCTGGCCTGGTTTGGACACGCCTGCATTATTAAGGCAATAATGCAGGCGGCGCCTTTTCTTTTTCTTCCTGTGTCACCCGTGATTTTCTGCATCGCCTATAACTCGTGTTTTTTTTTCCTGCTTCCAGTGCACCACACCATCTGAAGCGCCCCGACCCGAATTTACCGTACACAGTAAACACGTGCCGGAACTGTGACAACCCAACCCAACATGACTCAGCATACAGTGTATACAACAAATATTCGGGCTCGACAGCCCATAATAAAATCAACAATGAAATCTCAACCGGCCCAATGGCCCAACATTAATAAAAACATGCACAGCGGAAGACTTTAAATAACTCACTAACACTGTATGCGACACATGCAATCTATGGATCCAAGCCCGTCCAAGGGAAACGCTGCAGCCTGTCTGGAATGCACCAAACCTGTACATGAAACAACTCATCCTACGGGATGAAAGCCCGCAGGTGAGGGGTGAGTCCGAAGTGCTCACGACAATGGAAAGACGATCAATATGGACACTAAAAATTACTCAAGGTCAACCAAACCAAAAGACCCGACCCAAAATCGGTCCAAGACCAAGAAGACTCAAATAAAATCAATTATCCAATTTTTATCTTTCCGGGCCCCGTCACGGATAAGCTAGGGTCGTACCAGGTTATCAATCTGTTCCTGGTGCCAGATCAAAAAGAACCCAGGGATAGACATCCCAAAAATAACAAACCGGGATAGACATCCCAAGCATAGACATGCTTATCAAGTAACCCAGATCATGGCCACCACAAAACAGTCACAAACCATCCGGTCGTACCTCTACTTACCACGTGACAATTATAATACCGTCATTAAAACAAACCGTAGGGATCGACATCCCTAACCAAAATCCCGAGGATCGACATCCTCATCACAGTTCATTATTAATCCATTATTACTTAATCCAAAAGACACAGAAATTTGATACGGGGATAAACATCCCAAAAATACCAAACTAGCACCGGGATAGACATCCCGAGCCAAAACACAACAAAAGCACAGCATCCAACAATGCAACAACACCAAACACAATAACCGAGTAATAAGGCACACATTGAAGGAAATCCATCCTCACCTTGGCCGATTACTCAACTCCGGAAACTAATGACCGGTACGACGCCGGCTCCTCGGGAAACTGCCCGATATCCAACCTATACCACAAATCAATATACACTCACATAAATGCACATAATCGGTACTATGATGCCAACATTACGATATATACCCATCCCGGTTCTTATCTGTTATTATTTCCATTTATCGAAAATATTTAACCATACGTATTTCCGAATATAATTTCGGTACCATACTTTAATTAAAAACTCTTTTTCAAAGTAATTTCATAAAATAACTACAATTATCCAAAATAATAATTACTATAATTTTACAGAAAAGTAATAAGCTATTTATAATTTTTCAGAAAATATATATAGTATTTATCTCTTTCTAAATATATATACAATTGAATTTTCCAACATAATTACTTTTAATTCCCAAAATACATATTTGTATACATACACCAAAATCATAATTTTCCAGACTAACTAATATACAAACTAAATTTCCAGAAATTATTTATATGGTATTTATATATTTTCTAATCTAACTATAATAATAATTTACAAACATAACTTAATTATCTTAATTTGAAGAATCAAAGTATATATATATTTTTTTCCTCAAAACAACAGAATTAAACTAGCCTTAATTTTCACCATGCAAATATATTTTTTTTCTAAATTGTCTATCAGAAAATAAATAGATTTACATATACATATATATATATATTAAGAAAGGAAAAAAAATAAAAAATAAATAAAAGGACAGGTCAAACCCAGTTCCAGTCAACCCAGAACCAGGCGCGACCCGCCCGTCAAAACGGGTCGGAAAACCCGGCCTCACCTCGGGTTGAGCAGCGCAACGACGACGGCGGACCGAGGCAGGAGAAGCGAGCACAGCAGCGGATCAGGCGACGGCTGGCGACTCCACTGGCGGTGCAACCTCGGCGCGAGGCGGTGCGGTGGCGGAGCAGACTGGAGAAGGAGCAGATCCGCGGGGATTCCGGCGGGTCAACGCCCCTAGCGGCCGCGTCCGGCGGTGGGAAGCGACGGGGAAGGCAGCTCCGGGGTCGCGACGTCGTGGGCTACCTGCTGGTGGCGGCGGTGGCGCGGGAAGACGGCCGGAACACGTCGCCATGCACAGTGACCGGAGGAACGGGGTTGACGTACTGTTCATCCCTCTTTTTTTCTTTTTCTTTGTATTTTCTTTTCTTTTCTGATTTTCCTGATTTTCTTTTTCATTTCTTTTTTTCTGTATCTATTTTTTTCTCTTTTTTTTCTTTTTTTTCTATTTTTCTACTTCCTGATTGGTCCCTTTTTTTCTTTTTATTTTCCCTCCTTTTTCTTCTCTTTTTTTTTCTTTTTCTTCTCTTTTTCTTCTCTTTTTTTTTCCCCCCTCTCTTTTCTTTTCTTTTTCTCTCTTTTTCTCTCTTTCTTTTTTTCTTCTTCTCTTCTGCTCTACCTCCGGCTCTCCTCTCTTTTAAACTGAAAATTTTACTGTTTGCATGTGAATATCAAATAATTCGATTCGTCCATATTACGGGCGAATCCGATCCGGACCAGAAAATAACCGATACCTCCTTAGTTATTTTCTGGTGTGATTTTCCGAGAAATTCCGAAACCCGAAAAATACCAACTTAGTTCCGAAAAATTCACGGGAAAATCACGAGCGCGGGAAAACACTCGGATTCGAAAAACGACTCCCGATTTACCTTGAATTAATTACCCAAGATTAATTCAACAGTAAATCACAGTAAATAGACTTTTATAGTCCGGTAAAAATCCAAAATTTTTACCCGGGCTGTTACAGACTACCCACCTTAAAAAGAATTTCGTCCCCGAAATTCCGTCTTATCCGTGGGTCCTACCACGATAAGATTCTGGCACACTCTGCCAGGTATCCAACCTCAACATGAGATACCGCTTATACCCTTAAGCGACATCCCATCCGCTTATAAATACCAAACCCTCATGACTGGCATACTCACACACAGTCATGGATTCTCCACTGAGATCAAGGACAACTTCTGACTCCGAGAACGACAGCTACATCGGCGGCAGAGCTTTCCCAACAAGCTCTGATGAAGAGGAACCTCCGAAGAAACGGTTCAAGACCAACATCATCGGTCTGCAGGAGCACATGGTCGTCTCCCCAAAACAACGGAAGAAACGTGCTGCCAAGAAGGCTGTAGACAAGAAAGGGAAAGCGGTAGCTGAGAGCAGCACTCCGCAGCAGAAACTGACGCAACTGAACTTCTCCCTGAAGAAGATCAGCTCGGCGGTGGCGCAGATTGAACTGGCGTGCATGGAGCTCTTCCCTCACATGGAAAATGCCAAAAAAAATTGTAAAAGACCTAGAGAAGCAAGTAGCTCCTTAGAGCACTTCTTCTCTGTTGTAAAACCTTATTATGAAATCAATAAAAAATTTTCTTTTAAATCAAAAATTTCTTATTATGAAATCTTATGCTAAACAGAATAAAATATCTCAAAGCAAATTAAAAATCAACTATAAAATCAAATATAAAGAAATTAAAAGTAAAATTTGTTTAACAAAATCAAAACAAAAGAAATTAAAACAAAACTCGTTTAACAAAATCAAACAAAAAAGAAATAAAATAAAACACATTTAACAAATTCAAAACGAAAAGAAATTAAAACAAAATATGTTTTCATGATCGACGCTCAGGATCGATCGTATCCATCCTCGATCCCGAGAAACGTGTCACGTACAGTTAACGGCAACGATCACGAGCACGTCCTGTGTCTCTCGAAAGACACGTTACCCACTTGTTCAAAAATTCCGCATGAGCCAAAAACGTCTGACGAAGCT
Organism: Turnera subulata; assembly: GCA_028386065.3. NCBI lineage: Eukaryota > Viridiplantae > Streptophyta > Magnoliopsida > Malpighiales > Passifloraceae > Turnera > Turnera subulata. The sequence goes on from JAKUCV010003748.1 coordinate 95,921, forward strand.
CGTATCTCTCCACGATGTCCAAACAGCTGTAAACTTGTCGCATATGTGCTCTACTCGAGGTGCGGTCCCATATGTCCAACCTCAACGGTCACGGATGCAAGTGCTAAAAGATGCAAGAAAATATAGATAGACCATGGGAAGAAAGGACAAAGTAGCCAGAGCAAAAGAAAATCAAGAAGTGGAAAAAGGCTGAAAAACTCTGGCATGGGTCCGAAAAACGCGTAAAGTAACAAAGCATTAATTGAAA